>PVJS01000650.1:0-54862 GCA_004027185.1 Glis glis | reverse complement strand
GCGCCACCACGCCCGGCTCATATACCACAGTTTCTTTATCCATTCATCTGTTGACACCTAGGTCGGTCCTATTATTTGGCTATTAAACTACATTGACATTCCACCTAGCTCCAATTATTATGGAAATCGTCAAGAATACAAACAATAATAGACGTGGGTGTTTTTTTTTTTTGCGGTACTGGGGATTGAACCCAGGGGCATTCTACCTCCGAGCTACACCCCCAGCCCTATTTTTTTATTGTTTATTTTGAAACAGGGTCTCACTAAGTTGTGGAGGCCTCACTAAGTAGCTGAGGCTGACCGCGAACCCGGATCCTCCTGTCTCAGCCTCCCAACAAGTACTGGGATTACAAGCATGCACCACCACACCTGGCTATAGATGTGGGCTTTTAAAAATGATTTTTTAAAACTATAACCCAGCTTGAGCCGGGTGTGGTGGCGCACACTTGTAATCCCAGTACTTGGGAGGCTGAGACAGGAGGATCTGGGTTCGCTGCCAGCTTCAGCTACTTAGTGAGGCCCTCTGCAACTTAGTGAGACCCTGTTTCAAAATAAAAGCATAAAAACAGGGCTGGGGGTGTAGCTCAGAGGTAGAATGCTCCTGGGTTCAATCCCCAGTACCACAAAAAAAAAAAAAAGAAAACTATAACCCAGCTTGACACTGACTTTTCAGTAGCAGTAATATTTTCACATGACCTTTAATCACAATAGTTCAATATGTATTTTGCCATCAAAATCAGAAGTAAATGCAACTTGTAAAAATGGACACTTGAAAAATGCCTAGTAAATAGTTGCCTATGATTCAGTGGTGCTTATGTTTGCAGGTTCTTGCCGCTCTGTCTCCCAGTGTTGCTCAGTCCTGTGTGTTCCCTGAACCACTCTGACCCACTGTTCTCTCTCACAGCAACTCTCCACTAAAATGTATATTTCTGCATTTAGCAATCATTTGCCAAATTAATAACATATTTATGCTACTTTGATCAAATACTGTTATTCTTTTTTTGTGTGTGTGGTTCTGGGGATTGAACCCAGGGGCATTCTACCTCCGAGCTACACCCCAACTCTGTTTTATTCTTATTTTGAAACAGGGTCTCACTAGGTTGATGAGAGTCTCATTACTTGCTGAGGCTGTCCTCGAACCTGTGATCCTCCTGTCTCAGCCTCCCAAGTACTGGTATTACAAGTGTGCACCACCACACCCAGCTACTGTTATTCATTCTAATGAATAATTGTTCTACAAGAAAATTTTAAATATTTCAAATTTTATGGCCACAGAATGAATATTAAAATTTACATGCATACTTTTGTCACAGAAAAGAATGACAGAAGGAAAAATAAAAGACTTTAAAATATGAAACCTACTAGGGAAATTAGAATGAAATATGAATTTAAGGAGAAAAAGAATTGTAAAATGTTCTTTAAAGGAGTATTTCTCCATTAGTTATTCTTATACCACTTTAACTGAGTCTATTTTATCAGACTTTGACATATAAAAGCATGATATATATTTGCTAATAATATAAAGATATTGATACATATTGAAATTGCTATGGTAATTGACTTTAAATCACATACAAAAATAGAAGCCCAGTTGGGAAATGGGTTTTTACGTTCCAAATACACATTAGGCAGTACTACAGATGTTAATCCTTTAACAATACTGTGATGATGGAAATCAGTAATTTATTTCTTTGTCCTGTAACTTTGTCATCCTTGTCTTTTAGAATTACTTGCACAGTATTAACAAAACTGTAGTTTAAAGATGGAAAATCATTCAGTTTTTAGTTGATGTCATGTTGTACACGGACAAAATGTCCATTAAGCTAAAATTCAGTTATAAAAAAAAGGTAAACTAAACTGACTTTGTTGATAAAAGATGTTTTGTTTGGTAGTTGTCAGTCATTATTAAGCAATTATCTTCAAAGACAAAAAAGACTAATTTGACGCCATCCTATATGTGATGTTTACAATAAAATTTCAAGTTGTTTGGGGGAAAAAAGGAGTATTTCTACACGTACTTTTTTAAAAGTGTATAATAGTGGGCATGAAATAACTATGGTGTTTGGATTCCTTTGAAGACATTAAAAAGAGAATTTATTTTGAAACATCCAGTTTGTGATATTCTTTAAACAATATCCACTGCAAGTTTTAGATGTCAATTCAAAAGTATGTGACAGTTAATATAGATATAGAATTAAAAAATGTTGAAGAGCAGTACACTAATGCATATTAAAGTATTTCATTATGCTACAGAATTGTCTTTAAATATGAGAATCAAGCCGCGCGTGGTGCCACACGCTTATAATCCCAGTACTTGGGAGGCTGAGACAGGAGGATCCAGGTTCGCAGCCAGCCTCAGCTACTTAGTGAGGCCCTCTGCAACTTAGCGAGACCCTGTTTCAAAATAAAGAATAAAAAATCGGGCTGGGGGGTGTAGCTCGGAGGTAGAATGCCCTTGAGCTCAATCCCCAGTACCGAAAAAAAAAAATATGAGAATCATAGTAATGATGCTGGGCAAGAAGGAGTTGCGCTTGAGTTCTTCGATGCATGAAGTTTTATGTGGACCGGTAACTGTTACAAGGAAAGACCTTGCTCGTGTTTCTCAGACTCTGCAACTGCTCTTTCCTGACAGTCTCTCAAAATACTCTGTTGGCTAATGGATCCAGAGAGGACTGGAAGATCCCATGTTAAGTAATTTAATTGAAGCCAGAAGTCTGGTTGGGCTGGCGTGAAGTCCTAGGTTCCCGCCCCTTTCAAGTTACCTCCTATTGACAACTGGTGCTGAATTCAGACAAATGAGAGGGCAAACCCAAGGCTTTCAACCAAAGAAAACAAACATAATCAGAGACAACTAGGAGACTCAGAACACATTGCCAATGGATTTGGAGCCATGGAAAAAGTGAAGAAAAAAGTGTTGAAACATATTAAAATTGAACACCAATACCAAAATCTGTCTCCATTATGAGTCCGCAACAGGCCGCACTTTTATGAAAGTCAGACACATTCATTGATGCATTCTTTCATTTCACATGCTCCACCACCTCCCTGGGAATTGCTCTATAAGAAGGAATAAGACTGACTTCATTCCAGGGACAAGACCAAATAAAATGACAATAACCTTTAAAGTAGGAGATTAGATAATTGGCTCTTTGAGTAATCCATGAAAGTGTCCACGGTAGATTAAGATCAAAATAAATTTTAACATACACTATAAAACTAATTACTAACAGTCTTTTTTAGTAGCCTTCATTCAAAGAAAATGTTTTATTTACTTTTTTCCACATATTTTATTTTGTTTACTTTTCTTTTTTTTAGACTTTTATTGGCGCATCGCAACTACACATCCTCGTGAGATTCACAGTGATAATCTTTACTATTGTAATTTTCAAGAGGAGATGATAGTGGGATCTAATGTAGATTATTAATTAATGATGGCATGCTAAACTGATTTGGGAGGCAAAATAAAGAGTACTTCATGAAAGAAACAATGTTGGAGCCAGGCATGGTAGTACATGTCTGGAATTCCAGTACTTGGGAGGCTGAGACAGGAGGATTGCAAGTTTGAGGTCAGCCTCAGCAACTTAGCGAGGCCCTGTTTCAAAATAAAAAATAAAGTAGGGTTGGGGGTGTAGCTTGGAGGTAGAATGCCCCTGGGTTCAATCTCCAGTTCCATAAATAAATAAATACAATGTTAGCCTGAACTCTAGGGTCACAGAGATAAAGAAGAAGGAACATGCTAGATATGTGGGTTTTAACTTCTTGAAGTGATTGAATGGATAAGGAAGAGGAGAAAATGTAGATATCTGCTTCAGCGACCCGGGTGACGTGCTGGGGCTGGCATTTACATCAAAAGATCAGATCTGGGGAGACCTGGCAGGTGGGGCCAGGGAGTGTCTAGCACAGTAGCACAGGCGGGAAGGAGGTCTGGAAGAAGATGGGCCTCAGGAGGTGGACCTGCACTGCTGCAGGCTGGGGGGCTGACCAGCTCACTCACGGATAGGGTAAGGAGTGAAGTGGGGTGAGAGTGGATCTCTGGGGAACAGAGTGAGGAACAGAAACCTAGCAAGGTGGCCAAAGGAAAGCAGGAAGAAGCGCAAAGGCTGCTAGGAAGTCTCCACTGGATGGGAGGGAGGGACAGTGCTAACTGATGGAGGAGTTTCCAAGGTGGCAGGTGGGCTGGGAGTGAGAGTGCAGGAGGGAGGACGTGAAGACACTGTGGACCCATTCATATTCATTGATTTATTGATTTATTTTGGTACTGGGGATTGAATCCAGGGTCATTCTACCTCCAAGCTCTGCTCATTCCAGCCCTTTTAATTTTTTATTTTGAAACAAGGTCTTGTTAAGTTGCTAAGGGTCTCACTAAACTGCTGAGACTGGCCTCGAACCTGTAATCCTTCTGTCTCAGCATCCCAAGTACTGGCATTACAGGCCTGCACTACCATACCCAGCTAGTTTCCTCTTTATTATGCTTTATGGTGTTGGTGATAAACCATAATTCATCTAGCTTTTGGGGTATTTAAGGAGCCACTCGGAGTAAGTGGAGGATAAGAGCTGTTTTCTTTCTTTTTCTCTTGAGGCTAAGGATTAAACCCAGGGCCTTGTGCATGCTAAGCACATGCTCTACCACTTAGCCACACCCCAGTCCTTTTTTCCCCAAATAGTTTTATTCAGATATAATATATAGTTAGTGGCCAGCTGTGGTGTCACACACCTGTAATCCTAGGACTTGGGAGGCTGAGACAGGAGGATCACAGGTTCAAGGCCAGCCTCATCAACTAAGCAAGGCCCTCTGTAATTTAGTGAGACCCTGCTTCAAAACAAAAAGATGAAATAGGAATGGGGCAGTAGATCAGAGGCAGAATGCCCTTGGGATCAACACCCAATCACACACACACACACATACACACACACACACACACACACACACACACACAGTCACCTATTTGTGTGTATATGTGTGAATGTGTGTGTGTGGGGGGGGTTTACTGGGGATTGAACCCAGGGGCATTCTACCTTGAGCTACACCCCCAGCCCTTTTTACTTTTTATTTTGAAACAGGGTCTCGCTTAGTTAGCACACAAGCCTCTAACATGTGATCCTCCTGTCTCAGCCTCCAAGTGCTGTGATTATATGCATGCGCCGCCACACCTGGCTTTACAATTCACCCATTTAAAGCATGCAACCCAGCGGTTCTCAGTGTGCATACCAGACGCTCCGTAACCGTTAGCAGTCATTTCCCATTTCGCCTCCACACCACCACCTCTTCCTCTGAGCCTAGCCCCAGGCAGTCACTGATCTATTCTTTGTCTTGGTACATTTGCCAATTCTGAACATTTAAAAATCTTGTTCTTTTTATATCCTCTGAACCACAACATAAAAACCCAAGCACCCCAAACAGAATAAGGCGGACGCCAGCCACCCTGGTGCATGGGCTTGAGGTTCCCTCCACTTTTCCTGAAATTTCCTTTGTTTCCCAAACGATTAATCTTCTCCCAACACACCTCACTTCCTCGCTCTGTGTGTGGAAAGCTCTATCTATAAAGGGTGGACACCAGGTCTGTTTTGATCACCACTGTGTCCCTGGGGTTTAGCACAACTCCCGCCACATAGCAGATGAATGACAAATATTTATGGAATAAATGAATGAAGAGCCAATATTTCTGAGAAATTGCAGATGTTGCATTTGCTAGCGCTCAAACAGCTAGAACATAACTGATATTTGAGAAGAGGACGCCTGGGAGGTTAGAGGCATCATTCCTTTGCCTTTTATTTGAGAAATAAAGCAAATTGAAGAGTACCATTCATGCAGCAAATATTTACTGAATGCACATATGCTCACGATATTTGCTGTCCATTCTGCTTTTTATAACTCGCCGTTTAGATCTTTCCTAGGATTGGCCTAATTATAAATAATGTAAATAAAAAGGGCTTCCACGGAACTTTTGAAGTATTTGTAGAGAATGTTTCTTGTTAACATCAAACAGAACCAGTTATACCTTAAGCCAAGCTTATCAAATATTTTTTAATATATTGTTTCTGAACACAAGTATTGACACATTTTTCCAAAGTGCAAGTTCTATTAAGAATATTGGTATGCAATGCCAATTCAATAAAGGATTCTTTTTTTTTTTTTTTGGTACTGGGGATTGAATGCAGGGGCACTCTACCTCTGAGCTATACTCCCAGCCCTATTTATTTTTTATTTTGAAACACAGTCCAAGTTGCTGAAGCTGGCCTCAAATCTGTGATCCTCCTGCTCAACCTCCCAAGTACTAGATCTACAGGCAAATACCACTGCGTCTGGCTCTTTTTCTTTTATATGTGGTCCTCAAACTTTAGTATGAACCAGACACACCTGAGAACTCGTCCGGAAAGCAGATCCCAGGTGTCTATTCTGCTGGACTTCTAATGCTTAAGATCTGAGCTGAAACCTGACAAATGATATTTTAGTTATGCAACTCAAACTCTTAAAGACAGAGCCTTAGACTATTCATCTAGAATATAAATATCTGCGCTCTGGTCTACTGGCCAAGGCAAATTACATTAATTATACTGTCATTAACACAGACCAGGACTAAAGCAGTGATACCTAGCAATCACTGTGGAAGTTAATGGAGATTTAGATCTGACATCTCTTCTTTCCTTGAATGATTTCCCCATGTTTAGAATAGAGGGCTCCTTTAATGATTTGTGACGGGAAGATGTGAAGGAGACGATTTGCAAGTCACTGTGATGTGTGTTTCCATTTAGGATCTCTTTCTTGTCGAGCCTGTGTGCAGGCTTCTGCGGCTGTGTGGGGGGCCATGTCAGGAGAGGTCCCTGCACTGGGCTCAGGGGACAGGGTGTGAACCAGGGATTTTGTTCACTACCATCCAGATGTGGGGAAGGTTGGCACATGTACACACAGAGGCCTGCCCAGGAACCAGTTTATTTGACTCTCCTGATCTCCCTTCTTCTCTTTACCTTCACTTTTTTTTTGCGGTACCAGGGATTGAACCCAGGGGCATTCTACCTCCGCGCTAAACCCCAGGCCCTATTTTTTTTATGCTTTATTTTGAAACCGGGTCTCACGAAGTTGCGGAGGGCCTCACTAAAGAGAGAGAGATAGAGAGAGAGAGAGAGCTGAGGCTGGCCGCGAACCCGGATCCTCCGGTCTCTGCCTCCCAAAGTACTGGGATTACAAGTGTGTGCCACCACGCCCAGCTTCTTTACCTTCACTTTTGCATGATGTTCAGGTCATAGTCCTGTAACACAGGTTGAGTGGGACTTTACGAAATGGGAGAGAATCCATACACAGGTAGCTATGAAAGTGGAGTCAAATATTTGAAGGGCTATTATGTGGAAGTCACAGTTAAGTCCTCCTGGTCTACTCCAGAGCAAATGTATGGCCAATGAGCAGATAGGCCAGGGGTAAGTATCCTTACTTAGTACATATTTAAAAATTGAAACAAAAAACAACTATAGAATTTTAAAAAGCTCGTTTCGATTGCTCTGAGACTTGGAACTTAACCAACGGGAAGACTGATTCTTGGCAAGAGAAGAAAAGCAGTCAGAACTCAGCAGAAGAAAAACAGTGGAAACAGCTGAATTGGAAGCAGTATGAAGAGCAGAGGACTGAGGAGAGCTCCGTGCATCTCCTCTGGTGAGTGGAGAGCTGAGGTGGCACCGTATTGGTGAGCCTACGCAGGAGCTGGTGGCTACTGGAATCTGGTGGTTCTCAGAGATGAACTCCAGCAAAGAAGCAGCTAAATCTTGTTGAGTCAGTGATTGCAGAGGACCAACACCAAAACAATCTCATTCTTCTCTCCACGCCGGAATACCTCAAGATGGTGACTCTCCAGTCCACACAACCAAACCACCCAATGAACCCCTGGGGCTGCAGCTGAACTCATCAGGATGGAGAGTCTACAGACACTTCCCACAGGGAACCAAGTGGCTAGAAACAGCCTCATAAAGACCAGACCATCCAGCCAAACTGCCCAGCAAACTCCTGCAGCTGGAGGAGTTTCTCATCAGGATGGAGAAACTATACATACTTCCTGCAGGAACCTGAGTGCTGACATCTGGACACATCAAGACCGTGAGTTTACAAACCATCCCAGTGGGAGCCTGTGTAGATGCAGGGACATGTGTGGCAATGACCAAACTCATGGGGTCTGTGAGTTTGCAAACCATCCCTGCGAGGTGGGGGTGGGGGCTACAGTCAGACACAGTGGAAATGTGAATTAGCAGACAGCCCCTAGGGACACTCAGGCTGGACCCAGAGTCATCAGTCCACCCCACCCCTACAGAATCTCCAGAAATTACTGCAAGATCATCAGCAGTGGTGTCTTTGGGGCAAAAATAACTTAGCCAACCATGCTGCAGGTTTGGGAGGCTATACACTCTCACCTGGAGAGTTTGGGTGCAATGCGTACCAGCAAGGTTGTATGTGATTGCAACTGCGAGAGCAGCAGCAGTGTCCCTGGGGCAGTTTAACTCAGATAGCCATGCCACAGGCTGGCAATGCTACAATATCTTGACTAGCAGGTTTTGGGCCTGGAGATCATAGATGTCAGTGGCCTGCAGGATTTCACATAATCACAACCAGCAGAGCAGCAGTGGTGTTCCTGGGCCATTAAAGCTCAGCCAGCCAGGTCACAGGCTCAGAACGTTATAGTCTCTGGCCCTGCTGTGTTTGGGCCTGGAAAGCATGAAGGCTTGCAGCTAATCAGAGACTGCTGCTTGCCTACACTGGCTAAGTACCATATCCTGACAAAGAGGTTTTGGGGACTTTATCCTGATAAAGAGTTTGGGGACTAACTCAAAATTCTGATTATATGACACAGATTTGTTAAGGCAAATATATACCTTCAGCACAGGATTTGTTATAAAGGGAAAATGAATAGACATAGGACTCCCACACAAATAGAAAGAGGATGCCAACACAACAAAGATACAAAGCTAAGAATATTGAAAACATGAGAACAAAGACCAACAAGGAAACAATAAACTCCCACAACTCCACAACAATAGAGACCAGTACAGAGCTGCAGAGAATGCCAGAATTCAGAAATTTGATTTTTAATATAATCAAATACCTTAGAAATGAAATCAGAGTGTACAAGATATGAAAGAACATAGTAATAATAATTGAGGCCCTAAATAAGAATAAAAAACAGACCCTGCGCAAAATGAAGGAGACAACAAATGCAATAAAGTTCTCGATAGAAACCATTACTGGAAGACTATATCACATGGAAAATAGAGTCTTACTCTTAGAAAACAGCTCATTCAAAACTGATCACACAGTAAATAATATAGAGAAGACAATGCAGCATGACCAGAATAATCTAGAAATCTTGAATAATATGAAATGACCTAACATATGGACAATAGGCATTAAAGAAGGTCTAGAAGCACAAACCAAGAGATATAGAAACCTCTTCAGAGAAATAATATCAGAGAATTACCCAAACATGGAAAACAGTGGACATTCAGAACCCCATTAAGACAAGATCAAAGAAGAACTTCTTCAAGTCACATAATAATCAAAATGACTAACAGAGGTTAAGGAGAGAATCATAAATGCATTGAGAGCAAAAAGATGGGTGACATTAAGGAACAAAACTATGAGAATCACTCTGGACTTCTCAATCCAAATCATGAAACAGGAGGGCCTGGTATGATGTACTCCAAACCCTGAAAGAAAATAACTTCCAACCAAGACTGCTATAACCAACAAAGGTATCCTTTGAAATTGACAGAGAAATAAAAAACCTCCCAAGACAAGCAGAAAATAAAAGAATTCATGACACCAAGCCGGCAACAGAGAAAATACTTAAAGAAATAAAACACAAAGAAGAAACAAGAAATAAATACCAGAACCAGAGAAGCAAAAAAATTCCACCAGATAAGTAACTAAATGAAAGAGAAATAATACTATATCAAACAGAAAATGTAGCTCAAAATGAGAGGAAACAGAAATCAACTCTCAATAATAACATTGAATGTCAAAGGTCTAAACTCCCCAATTAAAAGTCATAGACTGGCAATGTGGATTAAAGACCATAATCCAACTATATGCTGCTTGCAAGAAACTCACCTTACAGGCAAAGATTTTAATAGGTTAAAAGTAAATGGATGGAAAAAGATTCAATGTAAATGGAGACCAAAAACAAGTAGGGGTAGCAACTCTCCTAACCAACAAAGCAAACTTTAAACCAAAACTGATCAGAAGAGACAAAGTGGGTCATTTATTACTGAAAAAAGGAACAACCCAACAAGAAGATATAATGATAGTAAACATTTATGTGTCAAACATGGTGCACCCATTTTTACATAACAAATTCTTCGGGACATTAAGACTCAGATCCCAAGACAGTAATTTAGGAGATATCAACACACCTATCACAACACCAGATTGATCTTCCAGACAAAAAGTCAGTAAAGACTCTTCAGACCTAAAGAACATCACAAAACAAATGGACCTAATTGATATATCCAGAAAATTCTATCCAACGACAGATGAATACATATCTTCTCAGCTGCTCATGGAAGCTTTCCCCAAATAGACCATATTCTTGGTCACAAAGCAAGTATCAGCAAATCCAAAAAATATAATATAATTTCTTGTATCTTTTCAGATCATAATGGAATGGAAGTAGAAATCAACAAAAGGAAGACCCAAAGAAATTACATAAAAACATGGAGACTGAATGTTACACTTTACTGAGGACTTGATCATAGAACAAATAAGGGGAGAAATAAAAAATTCCTAGAATTAAATGAAAATAGAGACACACATACCAAAATTTATGGGACACTTTGAAAGTGATTTTAAGAGGAAATTTTATATCATTGAGTGCCCACATAAGAAAAACAGAAAGTCACCAAATAAACAACCTAATGATATACCTCAGGGTCCTTGAAAAACAGGAACAGACTAATACCAAAGCCAGTAGAAGGCAGGAAATAATTAAAATCAAAGCAGAAATCAACAACAACAACAAAAATATGAAAAGCCAACAAAACAAAAACCTGTTTTTTAAAAGATAAAAAGGATTGATAAACACTTAGCCAACATAACCAAAAGAAAGAGACAATTGACCCAAATTACTAAAATAAGAAATGAAAAAGATGGAGACATCACCATAGACATCAGGGAATTCCAGAGGATCATCAGAAATTATTTTGAAAATTTAGACTCAAATAAACTGAAAAACATAGATGAAATCAACAGATTTCTAGACACATACAACCTACCTAAATTGAACCAAGATGATATAGAAAACCTAATTTAACCAATAGCAAGCAAAGAGGCAAAAACGGCAATAAAAAGCCTTTCATCAAAGAAAAGTCCAGGTCTGGATTCTCAGCTGAATTCTACAAAAACCTTCATAGAAGAACTATGTCCAATTCTTCAAAAATTATTCCATGAAATAGAGATGGAATTCCTCCAAACTCCTTCTAAGAAGCAAGTATCACATTAATACCAAAACAGAATAAAGATACCTCAAGAAAAGAATATTACAGACCAATATCTTTAATGAATATAGATGAAAAATTCTAAACAAAATACTAGTGATACACATTCAAAACCAGATCAAGAAAATTATATACCATGACCAAGTTAGTTTCATTCCAGGGGTGCAAGGCTGGTTCAACATACACAAATCAATACATATAATTCACCAAATAAACAGAACTAAGGACAAAAAAATCACACGATCATCTCAATAGATGAGGAAAAAACATTTGACAAAATTCAACACCCATTTATGTTAAAAACACTGCAGAAAATTGGAATAGAAGGAACTTACCTTAACTTCATAAAGGTAATATTCAATAGACCCAATACTAACATAATATTGAATGGAGAAAAATTGCAGGAATTCCTTTTAAAATCAGGAACAAGACAAGGATGGCCACTATGACCATCACTCCCTTTCAATATAGTACTTGAAATTCCAGCCAGAATGATGGGCAAGAGAAGAAAATCAAAGGAATACAAATAGGAAAAGAAGAACTGAAAGTGTCTCTATTTGAAGATGACCTGATCCTATAATTAGGAGACCCAAAAAACTCAACTAGAAGACTTGGAGAGCTGATTGGCAGGATACAAAATCAATCTACAACAATCAGTAACTTTTGTATATGCCAACCAAGAATCCACTGAAAAAGAAACCTGGAAAATAATTCCATTCACAATACACACACACACACACACACACACACACACACACACACACAAACATCCCTAGCAATAATTCTTTTTTTTCTTTTCTTTTTTTTTAACTTTTTATGTTCATTTATTGGTGCATTGTAAATTGTAATTATACATTTTGATATATGTCAGGGTATGAACATCATACATGCACACATTATACATTTAGCCCTCCCTTCAATTCTAACCAATGAATTAAAAGACCACTGCAATGGAAATTGTAAAACATTAAAGAAAGAAATTGAAGAAGATCTTAAAAAATGGAAAGATCTCCCATACTCTCAGATAAGCAGAATAAATATTATCAAAATGGTCATTCTACCAAAAGTGATATACGAGTTCAATGCAATTCCTATTCAAATACCAATGTCATTCTTCACAGAGCTAGAAAAATCAGTCCTAAATTTCATATGGAAAAACAAAAGACCCAGAATGGCCAATGCAATTCTCATCAATAATAACCATGCAGGAAGCATCACAATACCTGATTTCAAATTATACTACAGGGCTATAGTAATAAAAAACACAGTGGTACTGGCACAAAAGCAGATACATAGATCAGTGAAACAGAATAGAAGATACAGAAACAAATCCACACACTTCTAGACAATTGATTTTCAACAAAGATGCCAAAAACATACATTGGAGAAAAGACAGACTTTTCAGCAAATGGTGTTGGGAAAACTGGTCATCCATTTCCAGAAAAATGGAATTAAACCCCAACCTCCCACTCTGTGCAAGAGTCAACTCAGGATGGATCAAAGTCCTAGAAATTAGACCAAAGACTTTGAAATTACTAGAGGAGGGCATAGGACTAACACTCCAACATATAGACACTAGTAAATAAGACCCCCAAAGCTCAGAAAATTAAAACAAAAATTAAAGAATGGGATGGGATTAAATTTAAAAGTTTCTGTTCAGCAAAACAAACCAAGAGTCTAAAGAGAGAGCCTACAGAATGAGAGAAGATCTTTGATGACTACTCCTCCAAAAGAGGAGTAATAGCCATAATATCCACAATATACAAAAAACTTAAAAGACTTAACACTAACAAAACAAAAAAATCCAAATAACCCAATTAAGAAATGGGCAATTGAACTAAATAGACACCTCACAAAAGAAGAAATACAAATGGCCAATAAATATGTGAAAAAATGTTCAACATCATTAGCAATCAGGGAGATGCAAATCAAAACTACACTGAGACTCCATCTAACCCCAATCAGAATGGCAATCATCAAGAAGTCAAACAGCAGTAAATGCTGGCGAGGATGTGGGGAAATGGGAGCTCTTATACACAGTTGGTAGGGTTGCAAATTAGTGCAGCTACTCTGGAGATCAGTGTGGAGATTCCTCAGAAAACTGGGAATGGATCCACCATATGATCCAGCTATACCACTCCTGGGTATCTTTCCAAAGGGACTGAAATCAGAATATTATAGTGATACATGCATATCCATGTTCATAGTAGCACAATTCACAATAACCAAATCAAAGAACCAACCCAGGTGTCCATCAACAGATGAATGGATTACAAACTTATGGGATATCCACACAATGGAATTCTACTCAGCAATAAAGAAGAACAAAATTATGTCACTTGCAGGAAAATGGATGGACCTGGAAACATTATGTTAGGTGAGATTAGCCAGTCACAGAGAGTGAAGGGTCATAAGTTTTCTCATATGCAGAAGCTGGGGAGTAATCTGGACACAAGAAGGACTTTAAATAATAGAGGAGAAACCCCAGTGGAGTGAGGGGAGGGGGCCAGTGGAAGGTGGGGGAGGAAGAACTAATGAGGGAAATACTTCCACTGATATTATGTACATATGTGAAATTACCAATGCCAATCTCAGTATCATGGGTAGGGAATGGGGAGGAGCCAGAGGGAGGGTAATGAAGTGTTGTACGTCCCCATCACCCCACCACTCTGAACTACATTATGATGTGAGACTACAATGCACATATATATATATTTAAAAAATATATATACATTATATATATTATATATGTACAGATATATATAATATATATATATATACACACCTTTTTTTTAAGTGAATGAAGCTGGGCATGGTGGTGCATGCCTATAATCCCAGTACTTGGGAGGCTAAGACAGAATGATTGCAGGTTCAAGGACAGCCTTGGCAACTTAGTGAGACCCTCAGCAACTTAATGAGACCCTGTTTCAAAATAAAAATAAAAAGAAGCTGGGGGTATAACTCAGAGGTACTGTTTCATATAAAAATAAAAAGGGGCTGGGATGTAACTCGGTGGTAGAATGCCCCTGGGTTCAATCCACAGATCCAAATAAAGACAAATAAATTAACATTAAAAAGTGAATGGCATCTAGAATGTGTAAGCTCATGGATACAGTCGCAGATCAGAGGTCGGCAGGGTCTAGAGGTGGAGGAAGGAATAGGGAACAACTCTTTACTCTGCACAGGGTTTCATTTTGCAGCAATAAACACGGTTTGGAACTAGATAGAGTGGGTAGTGGCAAAACTTTGCAGATGTATGAAATGCCACTGAGTTTTGCACTTCAAGTGATTAAAAAAATTTTTAAGAGGCAGGGTCTTGCTATGTTTTCCAGGCTGGCCTCCAACACCTTGGCACAATTCACCCTCCTGCCTCAGCCTCTCAAGCAGCTGGGACTATAGATGCATGCCACCATGCCAGGCCAAAGTGGTTAACTCTATGTTATGTGAATTTCACTTCAACTAAATAATAATAATAATAATAAATGATTAGTAAAGGAATGAATTGAAGTGGAGACTTTAAAATTCTACTTGTTTTAAAATTACTCGGTTAATAAAACCCAATTTGTGGTTACATCTAAATCAATACAAATCAAATATTCTCATAACCCAAAATGTGCATGGAGCCAGCCAAGCGTGGTGGTGTATACCTGTAATCCTAGTAAGTGGGAGGCTGATACAGGAGGATCACAGGTTTGAGGCCAGCCTTGACAACTTAGAGAGACCTTCAGCAACTTAACAAGACTCTGTTTCAAAGTAAAAAATAAAAAATAAAAAATGACTTGGGGGTATAGCTTGGAGGTAGAATGACCCTGGATTCCATCTCTAGTCCCACAAAAAAATAAAATAAAATAAAAAAGGAAGCTCCTGGCAAGAATTCTATACACTGTTGGTGGGAATGTAAATTAGTACAACTATGGAGGCCCCTCAAAAGACTAGGAACCGTCATTGACCCAGCCAACCACTACTTGGTATCTTTCCAACAGAATTAAAGTTAGAATAGTATAGTGATGCATGCATATCCCTGTTTATAGCTGCTCAATTCACAACAGCCAATTCATGGAACCAGCCTAGGTGTTGGTCAACAGATGAAGGGATAAAGGAAATGTGGTCTACACACACAATGGAATTCTACTCAGCCATAGAGAAAACATTTTTGCTATTTTCAGGAAAATAGATGGAACTAGAGAATGTTATGCCAAGTGAGATCGGCCAGACTCATAAAGTCAAGGCTCAAATGTTTTCTCTCATATGGGGAAGGCAGAAAGAAAATAGGAAACAGAAGAACAGTAGAGCAGTGGAAGGGAATTGGGGAAGGGAGTTGAGGAGAGGAAAAAGGAGAATTAATGTTAATGAAGGAAACAGACAAATGATGTTATGTTTATATAGGAATGTATCAGTAGCAATCTCGCTAACATGGAAGGGAGGGAGGAAGGGAGGGGTGGGGTAGGGGGAGAAACGTATCCAGAGATGTTGTGTACATATGTGAAGATAACACTTTCAATCGCACTCTGATGTATAACTACAATGCACCAATAAAAATTGTAAGATAAATGAAAAATTTTAAAAGGAAGCCACGATCTATAGGTGTGAAGAGAGAATGAAGGGACAGTCACTCCAGGTAACACTTGTTGGGCGTTTTGCTGTGCATGAGGACAGGACTGGGAGAGTGGGTGGAGTGGGGAAGGATCGAGGGGCGGTGGCCATACCAGCACAGGGCTGCACAGCATGGAGCGCTCTTCAGTGACACAACAGCAGACGGTTCTCGCAACCCATCAATCCTCGACACATACTGCGCTCTGAAAAGCCTAATCGATTGGATAATAACTTCCTCCACTTAGAGTTTGGATTGCCTATTCAGTAATGTTGATTAAATGGCCCCTATTAGTCCAGTTTCTTTTTTGCCTCATTTTCTCTCTCCAGAGTTTAAAGCAGTCATCTCTGCTACTCGGCCCTGTCCTTTTAATGAGGTCAGAACACATCAGAGTTCCATAATAGCACGGGAGTGCTTTGCTCTCTTGGAGTATTCTCTATCACTGTGGCTTTTATTATTTTTCCTCATTTACTCATTTCCTTTCTCTCTGGGAGGGCGCTTCTGAGATTACATGAGGTTGGGATTTATGAGCTCAACAACCCAAATACTTAACACAAGTACTAGCACTTAAAGAAAAGGGATCGGGGTCATTGCAAAATATTGTAAATTTGGGGGACTAACAATCTGGTTTTGTGGGATTTCTTCCTGAGGCTGTGTTCCAGGGAGGGTAATAAAGGGGAAACTCATTACTGCATCATTATCTTCTGTCTGAAGGAAACAATGTGTGGTTTCTGGGCAGCCCACTTGGTGTTTGCATCGGTCCTGGAAGTATTTCAAACCAACTATATTGTTTGAACAATTCCCCCCTTGAACATGAAAAGAACCACCACTAAACCACAGAGTTGATGCTAAATTACTAGGTGAGGACTCCTCGGGCTCCTAAAGGTTTCTAGATCTCAGTCCCTGAAATCATGGATCTTTCTTCTAGTGAGCAAGATCTAAGCCTTCTGGTAGACCTCCCATGCAGTCCCCCTCCCCGCGTCCCCAGTTTGCTCCAAGGACTTCTGAGAAGTTGGGTTTAGAATCAAGGCCATTGACTTCTCTCCAACCCTGACTCTTAATTTCGATTCTTTAGAGACTGCAAAGCATTCGCAGGTCAAATCTGCGAGTTCAGTTTTTCTGAGTGACTGTCATCGATGAATAGATTTGATCATGAAAACCCAGCCTATTTTCTTGGTGTGGAAGGAGGCACTGTATGGATGTCAGTGAGTTTGCTGACACTCTGTTGTTCCCTAGGCTTACTTACCTTCCTTGGGGGCTTCATTAGGCCTTTTTAAAAATGGTGTTATCAAAGAAGCATTTACAAAACCTTAAAGCACATTTGGAGTCATCTAAGAAGAATTCCTTTCACAGGGGTTTCTGGTCAGTATAGTGCCATATACCCCGTCTCTCCAAATCAAATGCTATTTGGTTTGCTGTTCTCACACTGGGACATCTCATCTAGAATCGAACAACAGAAACAAGGGCCTATCTCCTGGCTTAGATTATTCCCCACTTATGAGAAAAGGTCAAGGTTTTAATGTCAGAAACCTAGAAATCTGTAAGTGCCGGAAGAATCATCATATATCAACTGAGCCTTGAGTCTGAGCCTGAATTGTGGGACAATCTTTTTGTTATTACTAATATCAAGTGTACAGTGCAATCCAGTGGTGTAACATATATTAGAAGATGGTGGGGAAGCAGGGCGAGTTGACTCTAGCCCTGGAGTTAGACTTCCTGAGCTCCGGCTCCATCTCCATCAACACTTATTATTAGTGAAAAATTCAGCAAATTTTTAAATCTCTCTGTGCCATGGCTTCCTCATTTAGAACTGAAGGAAAGAATAATGCCTGCTTATAATGTCATGGTAAAAATTTGATAACTTTGCAATATAAACTCTCCAGGAAAAGTGGATTTCTCAACAAATATTTGTCAAAGAAATGAATTCCCATTTTCCGGATCAGAAAACTGACCTCCCACTATCATTAGGGTTCAAACATGTCTTTCAGTTGAAAATTGCTTTCTTTTTCCAAATACATCACAGTGACTTCCCTTTGCCTTGTTATGGTTTAACAATATTTCCTTCAAATTTTATTGTTTAAGTGTCTAAGGAAGCTGGGCATGGTAGTGCATACCTGTAATCCCAGTACTTGGGAGGCCGAGACAGGAGGATCTCAGCAACTTAGTGAGATCCTCCTTTAAAATAAAAATAAAAAGGCTGGGGTATAGCTCAGTGATAGAACACCCTTGGGTTCAATACACAATACCACACACACACACACACACACACACACACACACACACACACACCAAAAGTCCTCTTAAGTGTCTAAGAAAAGTCATAAAATAGTATCTCAAAATCAAAACAAGTCATCATGCCATCTTGAGTTCTTAGTAAATTTTGTACAAGGAGCTCCATTTTTTTTTTTTTACCACGGAGACCACAAATTGTGGAGCTGATCCTGTACACAATCTTCTTTACTTGGAAGTTTTATCTCAGAAATACAAAGGGTCTGGATTTCTTGGTCCTCCATCACAGGGATTATAGAGGCGACGCTATGATAAACTTTGGTATGGTTTCTTACTCCTTATTGGACTTAAGAGACTAGATATCATAACATTTTAAGAAAATGGACAATAAAAATACTTTTAAATCCATTAATCTAGTCAAACTTACTTAAGAGTTTACAATATGTTTCAAGCAGTAGTTCCCAAATATTTTTTGCGTCATGCCATGCATGTACGTGTGCACAGATACATACACAAATGGAATAGCTCCTGGGAGTCTGTTCACATCTGGGGGCAAGGCATCTGGGTGCTTGGCTGTGCCAGGGGTCTCCTGCCAGCCTGAATCTCTGAGGGTATTGTTCCAGCACTATTCATGTGCCTGGTAGGTTGGTTAGCAAACTCTTTCATGAAATTCAAGAGAAACTCCTTCACTTAAAAAAAAATGTTGCGGCCGGGCATGGTGGCACACACTTATAATCCCAGTACTTTGGGAGGCAGAGACCGGAGGATCTGGGTTTGCGGCTAGCCTCAGCTCTCTCTCTCTCTCTCTCTCTCCCTCTCTCTCTCTCTCTCTCTCCCTGTCTCTCTCTCTCTCTCCCTGTCTCTCTCTCTCTCTCTCTCTACTTAGTGAGGCCCTCTGCAACTTCGTGAGACCTGGTTTCAAAATAAAGTATAAAAAATAGGGCTGGGGGTGCAGTGCGGAGGTAGAACGCCCCTGGGTTCAATCCCTGGTACCGCAAAAAAAAAAAGTTGCAAAAATTTTAAATTTTGAAACATGGCATTATAGGAACACATATAGTTCCAGCAGAAAATAGGAGTCCTACTTACTTGGACTCATAATGGCCCAGCTTTTAAAAGCCCAAGTCATGCTGGGAGTATTGTTGCACACCTGTAATCCCAGTACTTATGAGGCTGAGACAGGAGGATCGCAGTTTCAAGACCAGCCTCAGCAACTTAGCAAGGCTTTTGGCAACTTAGCAAGATCCTGTTTCAAAATAAAAAGTAAAGTAGGGCTGGGGGTGTAGCTCAGAGGTAGAGGGACTCAGTCTAATCCCCAGAACCAAAAACCAGGTCGAGCCCTATACAGCATCGACTCCAGGCCTGTGGGAGATGCTGAGAGTGGAGGCAGGACCCCAGGGAACAGGTGTCCCAGTTCTTCCTATTTGCTTTCACAGGAAAGGCAGTCTCAAATTCCTGCAAGTCATGCCTTTTAAATTCCTTTCATAGAGGCCAAAGAGTTGGCTCTGGCATACCGACAGGTGCCAATGTCACCAATTAATTCAGGCTGTAACTGTCCTGCTTGTGTTGTGCAAAAAACTGTATATTCTTGGAAGGAATTAGAGAAGGGCTGGTGCAGAAGGGAAAACTCCAGTTCTGGAATATTATCATCTATCAAATTCTACCAATGGTCAGAGAGACGGGGCTAGTCAAGTCATTTGTGAAGGGCACAATCAATAAGTTTTCTTGATAAATGTACTTATTTTTAGGAGGATGTGCAAAAAATTTTGAACAGAAAATATGCCCTCAGTTTATATTATGTAATGAGAAACATGGGGGTTTGTTTGTTTTGTTTTGTTTTGTTTTGTTTCCTTTTTGGCCATGAACTCTTCTCATGTCTGAAGGTCAGAGCAACTGTACCCTAGGAGTTCCTGGATTTGCTATCTAGATGGATTCATAAGAAAAAGTAACTCTAATAGACACTTATGTCTTGATTAAATAATTCTATCTCATTCAGAAATACCCACTTCACAAACAAAAACACCCTTTTCCATGGCAACAAGTTTCACTCTGATCCTAAATCCAAAGTTGTGCTTTTAGTCAAAAAGAGGCTTTGGATAAAAATTCACATGCATGGTTTGGCACTACTAAACTTCACTAATTGAGAAACGAAAGACTCTCAAAGTACATACTGTCTTGACGAATGACGGGGTGTTTTTATTTTTTGATGAATTTATTTCTCAATAAAGTATCACTGACTCTGCTTGTAGGTTTTCAGGGTACGTGAAATTGTTGTTGATGATAGCATGCTGCAGGTTCCTGAGTTTGGGGGAAGAACAAAGTTAATGATTGCCAGTTTGGAGAGATAATAGTTTTGGTGGAAGCCAAATTTTAGGAATCAATTCATTTTACAAGTATTAGGTTAAAAGCTTATAACTGCATGAAGGAATGCGACAATGGATTCTTTTTAAAAGAAGTTATTTGTGGAAAGTGAAACTCACTCCTTAGGTTTTCTAAATCCACATTTCACATATCATTCTAAGGGAAATACTCCTACACTGAATGCTTTTAGATTGGATATGTAGTTATAATTGATATTTTTCCTCTCCCTGCTCAAAATAATAGGTAGTGCCTTGCTAAAGTCACTCTTTGGATGGAGTCTGCTGTCATAACTCTCCTCAAACATTTTAGTTTTTTCTTTCTTTGTCACCATCTTTATTTTTTCATGCCTCTTATCTTTCCTGGTAACAGGACTTAGATTTAATGACCACCATTTTCCAAAAATAAAATTACCTCATTCTTATTAATAAGCCAACCAATAATACTGTTTTTATGTTTATCTTTGAATGCTTGGTCAAGTTAAGCTTTATGATATAATATAACATTTGGGGGGGCGAGGGGTACTGGTGGTTCTACCCAGGGGCATTCTACCTCCAAGCTATACTCCCAGCCCTATTTTGTTTTTTATTTGGAAACAGGGTCTCACTAAGTTAATGAAGGCCTTGCTAAATTGCTGAGACTGACCTCAAACCTTCAATCCTCCTGTCTTAACCTCCCAAGTGGGATTACAGGCGTGTGTCACCATGCCTGGCCACTTAACACATTTAAAAAAAATATTTGAAACCATTTTTGGATGGATAGAGATTAAATATTTCTTCTTCCTCCATCCTTTTATTTCTCATAGTTTCCTGGAACTAATCTACATTGTTTACTTAGTGTGTATTGGGAACAGAAAGATACCGTTCTTTTTCTTGATGATATAGGCAATTCGTTCCCACTTTTCACAAAAGCCATTTAAAGCAAAATGAAAAAGACTCCACTACGGTTGTGCAAAGGTCATGAGCTTGTGGTCAGAAGTTGCGATCCCATTTATAAAAGCCAGCTCAGCTCACTCGCTTCAGGAAACATGGCTCATGTGTATGAGTAGGCCAAGTTCATGGCTTGTTCCCTCCTCTCTCTCCCCTTCTCTCCCTCCCCCAGCAACTCAGCACCCCTTTTTTCTGTGTTTGCCTTAGGCCCAATTACTCCACTTTGCTCTTATGGTCTTTGAGTGCAGGAATCACAGAGGCTGCAGAACACAGCAGGAGGGATAAACTCCTTGACCTTGACACTGTCTTCACAGAATAGTCTCAGCTGACTGAGACCACAGGACACCAGAGGGCTCTGTGTGCAGATACACCACTTCAAGGAACAGATACACTATGAATGCTTCATTGAGGGAGTTTTCTCCCCATCCTAATTATACATTCATTGGCTACAAGAATTTTTTTCACTTATGTTTATCTTTTAAAAGTTTTTTGTTTTTGTTTTTGTTTTTTTGGTCCTGGGGACTGAACCCAGAGGCATTCTATCTCTGAGCCACACCCCTAGCCCTTCATGTTTTTGTTCTGAAACAGGGCCTCACTGAGTTGCTGAGGCTGGCCTTGAACCTGTGATCCTCTTGTCTCAGCCTCCCAAGTACTGGGATTATAGGTGTGCATCACTGAGCCCAGATCAAAAGTTGTGTTTGAAAATATTTTGTTTTAGTGAGCCAAAACAATTCTTCTTTTTTTTTTTTTGGCCAAGTTTAGCTTAGGACCAAGAATCTGGTCGAGTATTCCATCCTTTGAATTTTTGGAGAAACTAATAAGACAGAATAAAGTATTATACCCAAATTAAACTCTTCAGACAACTGTGGCTTCGGTATCATTGGCTGTTGGCCCATTCACTCTACCTCTGAGCTCCTGGCTGTCTTCCCTCCCCTGCCCCTGCGTGGCGAGGCTTTGTAAGTTCCTCATTCTGTGTCGTGAGCGATGGAACAATGTGTGAATGTCCACGCACACTGGAGGTTAGTGGTTCTTTCCCCTTTTTATACATTGTAAATATGAAACAGGAAGCTGAGCATGGTGGCACATGCATATAATTCCAGTACTTGGGAGGCTGAGGCAGGAGGATTGCAGGTTTGAGGAGAGCAGTGTGCAGTAACTTAGTGAGACCCTGTTTGAAAATAAAAAATAAAAAGGGCTGGGGGTATAGCTCACAGGTAGAATGCCCCTGGGTTCAATCTCTGGTAACACACACACAACACACACACACACACACACACACACACACACACACACACACACACACAAATGAGAAACAGGAAAAGGAAGTAAATGTCCCAAAGAAAGCACAAAGGGTAGGCCGGGCGTGGTGGCGCACGCTTGTAATCCCAGTACTTTGGGAGGCGGAGACCAGAGGATCCGGGTTCACGGCCAGCCTCAGCTCTCTCTCTCTCTCTCTCTTCCTGTTTCTCTTCCTCTCTCTCTCTACTTAGTGAGGCCCTCCACAACTTCATGAGACCCGGTTTCAAAATAAAGCATAAAAAAATAGGGCCGGGGGTGTAGCGCAGAGGTAGAACGCCCCTGGGTTCAATCCCCGGTACTGCAAAAAAAAAAAAAAAAAAGAAAGCACAAAGGGTGATATGACATGTCAGGGGTTCATGACACCTGTTAAAATTTCATCTCTTCCTGAGCCAGCTTTCTGGGCGTCTCACACTGTGCTGAGAACGTCCAACTCTCCGGCTCACGAGGCCGTTGATCTTCAGTGCGCATTGGTGCTTCCAACGTGTGTGTGTGTGTGTGTGTGTGTGTGTGTGTGTGTGTGTGTGTGTTATATGTTTTGAAAATATCATTGTAAAGTTCCAATAATTGAAATTTCAAAGAAAATCCTGAAATGGAGAGGAAAAGCTCATACTAAAATGAAGGAGGAGATCTAGAGCAGGGACTCTTGAAGTGCCTTTGCCAGGCAGGGCAAGCATGACTAGCAATGCTCCGGGCCGTGTCCCAACTCCATCCAAATGAACTTAGCTTCTGCTACATCAAAGGCTCTGAGGAATGCTTTATCTTGGTAAAGCAGTTTTGGCACATTGGCGATTAAGAGGGAAGGTAGAGATTCAATGGTAAATACAATTTTTCTGCCTTTCTGACGATATCTAGTGGTGATAAGGAGCACGAGCTGTTCGTAATGATAATTTACAGTAGATGTGTGAAATGATTCTAGAGAAATCTTTAGAGGTCCTTAGAGAAAGGCACCATTGTCCCGAGTCAAAAGGCACCTCTACGCTATCAGTTCCTTTCACCAGAATGTTTGTTCTTGCCCCTGTGAAAACATTGACTTACACATTTGTAATGACTAGTAATTCAGGTTCCAATTTTCTCTGGTGTTTGCTAAGTCCAAAGCCTGCTTGATCAGATACCACGCACTGCAACTTCATGCTGCTATGCGATTCTGTCACTTGGAGAACCTTTCCAGGAGAGAGTACTTCCTCTGTGTTGAAACAATTAAGTGTCTGCATCACCCCGAGCTTTCCAGAAAAACAAAGGAAACAAAGTAGGAAAATCAAAGGCTTCTCCCCTACCCCCCAAGGCTGGCTGGCTCACTTGTGCGCTCTCTCACCCTCTGTCTCTCTCTCTCTCTCTTCTCAACAATGACTTTAAAAAACAAGAAGACAAATTTACTTATTCATTCTTGAGTAGGCAGTAGTTATTCATACAGGTACCTAATTCAGCAATTATAGAAGGGAATACAGCGACAGGTTTCTGCCCAGCCCGATTCCTAGTGTGTCGCAATCACTTTCTCATCATCACTCTAGGGTTCGAGTTTCTCAGCCTCGGCACTGTCGACATTTGGGGGCTGGATACTTCCCTGCTGTGGGGCTGTCTTGCACATTGTAGAATGTTTAGCAGCATTCTGGATCCTTGGTTTCTGCTCACTAGAGAACTGTGCCTGTCCCTTCCTCTCTTCCCAGATGTGACACCAAAAATGTTCCCCAGCCCCCCTATGTCCTTTGGGAGAAATTTAAAAGTGTCTCTGAAGAACCTGTAGAGCGTGCTCACTATTTGGGAGTTGCCGAATCTTTTAAGTGTGTTGTGAGAATTTATTTAACCAGTAACTTATTGATGATTATGCAGGTTTTTTAAAAATTTGCAGTTACATTCAGGGTTGCCATGAAAACTCTTACCCATAGGTCATTTTGCAATATATAATTTCATCTTTAACATAAATTCCTAGAAGGAAAATTATGGGGTGAAAGGCTGTGAGTATTTGTCATTGTGACAGGCATTTCCAAATGGCTCTCTTTAGAGGGCCATACCAATTTATATTCTCTGCAAAAATATATGCTTGCCAACATAGTGTGTTATTAATATTTGGATTTTTGCCAATCTTATAGGTAAAATGATCAGTGTTCTTTCAGTTTTCAATCCCCTATTAACAGGGTAACTTTCCCTTCCTTTAAGATCTATTTATATATCTCTTTTTATGAAATGTCTGTTTATATCCTTTACTCATTTTAATTGAATTTAGAAGATTTCTGCATATTAGGCTCTTTTTCTATGACATGTATTACAATCATTATTATTTTGGGTACTAGGGATTAAATGCAGGGCATTTTACCTCTGAGCTACACCCCCAACCCCTTTTATTTTTTTATTTTGAAACAGGGTCTCATAGGCATGCATCACCACACCCAGCTTACAATTATTTTTTCAATCCAATTAATTGTATTTGGATTTGATTATGGGACAAAATGGGGAGCTCAGAAAAAAATAGATATTAATGGGAATTTAGGAAGTGATTACGGCAGCATTTTGAATAGGTAAGAAATCACATATGATACAATAAATGTTGTTAAGAGAACTGAAAATACGGAGTTGAGTCGATGGCCCATATTATACCAGAATAATTCCTTATGGATTCAACATTTAACAAAGTAGGAAAATTATCATAAGCAGCTATAGAAGAAGTATTATTTTCATAATCTGGTTGTGGGTAAGGCCTTCCCAAGTATGATATAAAACAAAAAAAGTCATACTAGACTGAGGTAAATTTGCTTTTTGGGGAGGGGGTACTGGAGATTGAACCCAAAGCTGTTCTGCCTCTGAGCTACACCCTCACCCCTTTTTTTAATTATAATTTTTAAATCATGAAACAGGGCCTCTCTAAGTTGCGGAGGCTTGTCTGGAACCTGCCATCTTCTTGTCTCAGTCTCCCACATGCTGGTATTACAGGCACGTGCCACTGCACCCAGCTTCGTCTTTCTCTAACTTGACTCTGGGATTCAAGGGGTAAGCAATTCCTCCGGAGACATTAGGAATAATACTTTATAATCATGTCATGATAGAAATGCATTAGGTGGGTGGTTTGGGGTGAGAATTTTGTCAACAATAAGGCCTTCCTTACACATAGCACCCGAGTTTAATGTGGTTTCTGTGGAAATCGAAGAAACCAGCCTCCCCCCTACCTTCCTCACTGACCCAGCAGGCATCAGAGGCCCCTGTCCCTCCCTGCTCGGCCACCCCGCCTGGCATTCCAGAGGGCCCTGGGCGCAGCTGCTCATGGCAGGGCTGCTGCTGATCATATTGTTCCTGCCTCCTCTAACTTGGCTCCCTCCCAAGAAGAACTTGGATTTAAGTATTCTATTACTGATCTCCCAGGCTCTCTCTGACTCCTGTCTGTCTCTGAAGCAATTCCAAATCTCTGCTCATGTGGCCCTTAGCATCTTCATCTTCAGGACAGAGGCATTCCAAAAAAAAAAAAAAAAAAAGAAGAAAGTGTGCCAGTGAAAGTTCTTCAATATTTTCAGATTAAAGCGGGGGGGCTGCAGATGTTGCCAAGTTAACAGCTGCATTTCTACACTACTTTTCTGGGCGTATGAAGAGATGGCCCACGTGTGCCTGCTGGAGAGAAACTTGAGCCCCTACTGGGGTCAGCTATCTTGTTACCTTTTAACCTCCTTCGCTGACGTTCCACTAGCTAAGCAATACTGACCACGTGCAATCCTCAAAGCCCAGACTGAGATGGCTGAGAAGTAAAGCAAGAGGAGCAGAAAGAGCCGAGGAAGATGAACGAGAAAGTAAATCTACTTTGGGGAGAGGGCCCGTTTGGGATTCATAACGTGTTGATGAATTCTGTTCTAAATCTACTGGCAATTTTCTACTGACCTCAGGAGTCCAATGTGAAATGCTGTTTTAGTTAAGGAAAGGGAAATGGATTCTTGATGGTTTAACAAGATGCACAGTTGTTTAGCATCATATATCACTCTCTATTTGTAACTTGACAGTATTTATAAGTCCCACTAGGGTCTTTAAAATAATGCTATATAAAGATAAGTAGGACATATTATCTTTAGGATAATTTTTATCCTTTGCTTTTAAATCAACATTGTAGCGTATACTCACGTTTAAATAAAAAACCTAGTTTAGGACAAACGAAGAGACCAAGGAA
Source organism: Glis glis (assembly GCA_004027185.1). Taxonomy (NCBI): domain Eukaryota; kingdom Metazoa; phylum Chordata; class Mammalia; order Rodentia; family Gliridae; genus Glis; species Glis glis. The sequence goes on along the minus strand of PVJS01000650.1, from coordinate 27,849 downwards.
GAAGATTAAAAATATTTTATAATTCTGGTTCCCTGTTGACCCTAGAAGATGTCTCAATTGTGTGTGTTGCTGTGTTTCTAAGAGGTATGAAGAAGAGGTGGGGAGAGGGACCAGGTCTCACAGAGGGGGAAGGGGAAGGGGTTCCATCACAATAAAGTGTCATGTATTCAATATCTATTACACAGGTAGAATATAATGTTCTCTACTCTTTCAGAGCACACAAATGTGGCACTGTTAACCCCACTTCATAGATAAGCACACTAATTCTTTAATTACTTGTTCAAGATCACATGGGCACAAGAATGTAGACACAAAAGTCAAATCCAAAAGTATCTAAATTCTAAGACTCTGCTTATTCCATTACGCAATATGCAAAATTGCAGAAATCACCATAGAAATATGGAACCATAGGAAAAATAAGGTGGAAAATCCTGAGAATAATTTTCAGAAAGATGCAGAAAATTTAGGTAAAGAAAAGATATTTAGAATCCCTAATCTTCAATGGTAGGTACCTGGCACTGTAAATCTTTACACACACAGTTTCATTGAATTCATATTAGGAAGCTTCTTATTTCTTTTTTATATACGAGGAGACAGAGACCCATAGAAGTTTGAATTCTATTGAAATATTGATCTGAATATCAAATGTGACATGGAGGGATACGGTTGCCTTTCAAATAACGAGTCATGAGCCGGACGTGGTGGCGCGCGCTTGTAATCCCAGTACTTTGGGAGGTGGAGACCGGAGGATCCGGGTTCGCGGCCAGCCTCAGATCTCTCTCTCTCTCTCTCTCTGTCTCTCCCTGTCTCTCTCTCTCTCTCTACTTAGTGAGGCCCTCTGCAACTTCGTGAGACCTGGTTTCAAAATAAAGTATAAAAAATAGGGCCGGGGGCATAGTGCGGAGGTAGAACGTCCCTGCGTTCAATCCCCGGTACCGCACAAAAAAAAAAACAAAAACCGAGTCATGTGAACTTGAAAGTTCTGGGATTGGATTTTTACTGTGTTGAATTTACTGAAGTAGGTGCTTAATAATATTTCTTAAATTAGTACCTTCGAAACCCCAAATGACCACAATTCTCACTAGCCAGTCACTCTCTATTCCCCTGCTCCAATCCCTAATATTTTAGAGAAGTTCTTGGCCACAAGAAGAAGGTTACCTCTAAATTGAAAAGGAAATATTTTAGGAATGGGATGTATTCTCTGCATAAGCCTTAAGAGTCACATAACAACCATAGTTCATTAATTAAATAAGTTGATTAAGTAGTTGATGCCCAGAGCATTCTCAGTCTGTTCAGCGAGTGACTGAGACAAGTCTGTGCTTGAAAACATCTCACTGGCCCCTTCATGCGGGTCTCAGATCCAGCATCTCCAAGGCTCCCCGGGAAATGATAAGCAGCCTGCCTGCTGGGATTATGACTTTCTAGCCTCAGAACAGCCCTTTCTATCCAAGTAGAGCTTTTGGATTTAGCATTAAGCTTTGCCAAAGCCACATCAAGAGGAAGTGTTTAACCTGAATTATTTTCCATCTCTGTCTCCTACATCCCCAGGGAAGGGCTCTTGGTAATATCTTGAAGGAAGAATTTGATGAACCCCTGTGTTCTGCAGCCAAAGTAGCCCAAAGGTAAAATATGACCAAAACTGAATTTAGTTTGCTTTCATATCTGACCATTCCTAATAATGACCTGACGCTTCTAGCCTTCATTCAGTAAGTACGTAAGGGTATTAGGGATAAATCTAAAACTGCAGGACTTTCTGGTAAGGCTTAGAATACAAAGCGGTGGCACTTATACAGTTGGGACCCAGTGATGTCATTAGAACCCACCTTGAGCCTCTTGATGGACTCTTTCAAAACACTGGTAGACTTCTATTTCTATTTTAAAACTGCCCAGGATTATATTTTTTCTTATAAAATTGTTAAGCTGGTAGTTGCACATTCATATCAAAGAATTTAGGAAATGACAGAAAGGCATAGAAAGTCAGAACCCAGATGAACATAGAAAAATAACAACTTAGCCGGGCGTGGTGGTGCACGCTTGTAATCACAGTACTTGGGAGGCGGAGACTCCAGTTAGAATGGCAATCATCAAGAATACAAACAATAATAAATGCTGGAGAGAATGTGGGGGATAGCAACTCTCATACACTGTTGGGATTGTAAATTAGCACAACCATTATGGAGATCACTATAAAAGACTAGGAATGGGACCACCCTATGACCCAGCTATATCCCTCCTCAGCATCTTTCCAAAAGAACTAAAGTCAGAACACTAAAGTGATACATGCATACCCATGTTTATAGCAGCACAATTGACGATAGTCAAATTATGGAACCAACCTAGGTATCCATGAACAGATGAATGGATAAAGAAAATATGGCCTATACACACTATGGAATTTTACTCAGTCATAAGAACAAAATTAGGTCACTTGCCAGAAAATGGATGGAACTAGAGAATATTATGCTAAGTGAGATTAGCCAGTCTCAGAAAGTCAAGGAACGTATTTTTTTTTTCTCATATGTGGAAGTTTGAGAGAAAATAAGAAACACAAGGGACTTCAGATAAATGAGGAGAGAGATCAGTAGAATAGTGGAAGGAAATTGGGGGAGAAAGATTGGGAGGGGAAAGAGGAGGATTGAGGAAGGGAGCAGATCAAATCATGCTGTGTCCATATAGGAAGGTATCAGTATCATTGTCACTAACATTGCAGGGAGGGAGGAGGGGGAGCGGGGCGGGATGCGGAGGGAAGCGCACCAAGTGCTGTGTGCGTGGATGTTTGTACCACCTGGCGCCTCACTATGGTGTATAATTACAATGCACTAATAAAAATGTAGTTTACAAAACAAACAAAAAGATCACATGTGGCATCCATGGGAGGAAAGGGACCTTAACATTTTAGCACAAAAAAACCTACAACTCAAGGGGAACATTATACTCAGATTTAAATAATAATAGTTTTCATAACTAACCACTTTGACATAGGACAATACCAAATGAAGTCACTCTCTTAGGAAATAAAAAGATCAGTGGTACATGGAACAGTGCAATGATAAACCACCAAACGCCAGAGCTTCTACAGTTACTTTGTATGAAATACTCCAAATCAAATTCCATTCTTTCTGTTTTATTTTTCCTTGAGTATAATGGACAAAAATAGGGCCTCATAGTTTAGGGAATAATTCACTTTGTATAGCAATCAAATGCTTATGAACAAGTAAAAAATGAATGAACTGAATGGAAAAACACAGGACTGACTCTCATTGTTTTAAAGAAATTACAGAGCACAGATAGGACATCCTATAAACTTGAAAATGAGGGAAGACATTGAGGAGCCCATGCTTTTAAGGGCTTTATTTTATTTTGTTACATCTTCAATCAGATTAGGTGGCAAATAATTGGGATCATTGAACTTCTTCCCAAGAAACTCAAGGAATTAGGAAATTCCCTTAACCAAGGAAGACTCATTTGGAAACTCCAGTTTGGATTTCCATAAGAGGAAGAAATATCTTCAGTAATATAGCATTTTTTCTCCTCTTTCTGGAACAAACTGATATTTTTATTTCATGCTCTCTCAATTGTCTCCATCTCTATTTATAGAAATTTCCTTTCTTTACTCCAACCCACTGTGGTACCTCAAACAAATTGGTGATATAATTAAAAAATTGACTTTCCTGGAAGATCACTTACTAGGGAAATGGCAGAAATGATGAGATTAAACATGATTAGAGCGACATGCCAGCCCTGGGAAATGTGTCAGCCTCAACTCAGAGTTTATAGTCGCTGCAATTTTAATCAGATTTGTATGTAATAGTATTTCATAATTTTCCACTGAGCTCTTTTTCCTTTCTTTGGAAAAGAAAATGTCCCAAACAAAGGAAATTAAGAAAGAGAACAGTGTAGCTGGTGTGGGTAAGTGGCAGGGACACTGCTTCCCTCTTTGGCTTCTGCCTCTGCCCTCACATGGACTCACAACTCCCTCTGCTCTTAGTTTCCTTCAAATCTAATTGTCACGTGGCTTCCTTCATTCTGAACAACTAGAAGTGACGGCCATCAGTAGAAACCGACTCCTGCTTCTTCTCCGGCCAACCTCTAACAAGCTACATGACCTAGATCCTACGTGTCTTCGGCCATCATTTCCCTATATAAAAAGTGAGGGTTTCGAGTGAATGATTTGAACTCTGCTTTCCGCCTCTAGAACTCTATGAGTGCTGAACCTACTGACTTGCTTCCAGAGTTAACCCAAGTTATACAGCTGATTTTATTTTTATAGCAATTTCTAACAGTTAGAAATTGTTATAAAACTAACAATTGGATTAAAAGTATAATTTAAAGCAATCTGGCAGACCTGATGAATAAATACTGATATGTGACATTTACTGAAGGCCAATCTGATATCTTGTGGAGGTTCCTCAAAAGACTAGGAATGGAGCACCATATGACCCAACCATATCACTCCTCAATTACTGCGGTGACCATTTTATATGCTATATCAATTGATTCTTATCAGAACTACCTCATGTAATCATCGTCCTCATCATCATCACCACCATTACATTTGACATAAGGAAGGGATGTTTAGAGAATTTAAGCATCTATCGAAACATAGCCAGTGAATAGCCAGGGTTCAAACACACCAGCCTCTTTTTGTTGTTGTTGTTGTTGTTGTTGTTGTTGGTACTGGGGATTGAACCCAGGGACATTCTACTTCTGAGCTACATCCCCAGCCCTTTTTATTTTTATTTTGAAACAGGGTCTCACTAAGTTGCTTAGGGCCTTGCTAAGTTGCTGAGGCTGGCTGCAAACTTGCGATCCTCCTGTCTCAGCCTCCCAAGTACTGGGCTTATAGGTGTGTGCCACCACACCTGGTTTAGATTTACTCTTATTACCTATAAACTAGTCTAAAAAGTCGGAGGATCAGGTCGGATGCACCCCTTAAAGGCTTCAGTCTGTAACCTTGTCTTTACTCTCAGATGTTTTATCCTCCTGAAAAACGCATCTTCTTAACTTTCTTTACTGATTAGTCCCCTAACGATGCCAACACCTCCAAGTAAAACTAACAAAAATCTTCCTTAACCTGGTAAGAGGTTCAGCAGAGCATAGAACCATTCCATGATTTCCCGTTTGTCATTTGTACTAATGACAGGTAACGACTTTTTAGAACAGTGTTTGGTAGACTATATGTATTTCATTAATAATAGCCATTCACAAAATACTACATTAAGCAAAATACTATGTCTGTGTGTCTCACAAAATTAACCCAAAACTTGACACAGTGGCTAAAAATACTTCGAAATATTTCTCAGATGAACAAATTAGAGATTGCCTTTTAGAAATGAAATAATAGTATCTGATCATCGGCAGCCTCATCATTTTCCCAAGTACAGATGCCAGGCTCGTGGAAAAAGGGACTGAGACTCTGTCTCATGCTGGTAGAATTTCAGAATCAGAGACATCTGGAATGGGACAGTGAGCATCATGTACCATATTAAGGTCAAGCCATGTGTGCTGGGCTCCTTTCCCTCCCTAGCCAGGCTCCGGTCTCTCCATCTTTCCTTATCCTCCCCTCTGGATTCTTTAAAATGGCCTAATGCATGCCGAATTAGCCAAAACCAAAGGCCTCACCCCAGTTACCACGGCTGACTTAGATTCTTCCTGTTGGTGACCTCTCTTTTCTAGGTGCCTGACCCCTGGAATGATTTTGTTCCCCATCCCCAATCCGTTCTCTGAACTTGCATTGTGCAAACCAACTAATTAAAAGTATTTAGACAAAAAAGAAAAATCTGTCCCTGCTACTTTGAGAGGAGCCACACATTTTTCTCTGGCTTTCTGGATACCCTTCCCCCAAGCCCTACTTTTTCTCCTTAGATTTTACTGTATTATATTTTAATATACTTTTATTGGTGCATTGTAACCATACATCATATTGAGGCTCAGTGTGATAGGAACATACATGCACCCAGCACTCGGTGTGTTTCCCCCCAGATCCTGCCCCCTCCCTCCCCCTCCCGGTTCATAATATTGAAATTGGTGTTGACAGCTTCACAGATGTACATGGGATTGTTTCAGCCGTTTCTTTCATCAACACTCCTCTCTCCTCCCCACCTCCCTCCCCACATCCTCTTCCACTATTCTACAGGTCTCTCTCCTCATTTTTCTGAAGTCATTTTTGTTTCCTAATTTCTCTCTAGCTTCCATATAGGAAAGAAAACACAAGACCTTTCACTTTCTTAGACTGACTGATCTCACTAACCATCCATTTTCCTGCAAATGATATAATTTTTTTCTTCTTTCTGGCTGAGTAAAATTCCGCCATGTGTATATCCCATACATTTGTAATCCGTTCATCTGTTGGCAGACACCTAGGCTAGTTCCATAGTTTGGCTATGGTGACTTGTGCTGCTATAAACATGGGTATACATGTATCACTAGAATATTCTGACTTCAATTCCTTTGGAAAGATACCAAGGGGTGATATAGCTGAGTCATACGGTTCATTCCCAGTCTCTTGAGGAACCTCCATACTGATCTCCATAGTGGTTGTACTCACTTACAATCCCACCAACAGTGTGTAAGTGTTCCTATTTCCCCACATCCTCGCCAGCCTTTGTTATTGTATGTATTCTTGATGATTGCCATTCTAACTGGGTATACTAATACTATCCTATTATTATATTTTACTTATCATTGAGAACATCAGGCTCCTTAGCAAAACGATAAACTGTGTGACATGAAGAAGCAGAGCTCAGAGATCGACACTGCAGTGTTACTGTAATTTTCCAGTAAGCTTGATCTCTGAATTGCAAATCCTGGAAAGCCCTCCCTCCTTCCTGCTTCCCTCTGACAGTGACACTTCGATGGCCCACATCTGAGACCTTGCGGCTTTTGATTCCTTCTGTTGTTCATGCCTCCTCTTTTGTTTTCTCAAAATGTAAATATTTGTTCTGTCTGCATCCTAATTGCTAGTCTGGGTGTCCTATTGAGTAGAGGCCTGCGGTGACTCAGATAGCCAGCTAGGAGCTGGGATTTCGGGTCAGATGACATCAGCTTGGCAGAGCCCAGAGCCACCCTGTTCCTATGCCCCTGACCAAATTGCAGCGATGTCTCTAATTGAAACCCAGTATTATTTTATTCCTTTCTGCAGAGAGGAAACCCAGAAATCTCATTCTGTACACGCACCAAACCACAGGAGCCTGGGCGAGGGTCTGTAATGACAGGGCCTCCTACACAGCACATTTCCAAGCTTTCTGCTAATTACTTTAATTTCCTTTGTCTAGACTAACTTATTGCATCGAAGAGCTGCTTTGCTAGAAGGGCGGAGGAGCGGTGCAGAGCAGCAGTGTTAGCCCTTCGAATCCTGCCAAATGAGGAGGGGAGAAAACACAAACAGAACCGAGAAAACACAAACAGAACTGAGAAAACAAACAAAACAGAGCCACAGGACTTGTCCTTGAACCCGCTGTTTCCTAAAGCACATGGCGGTTTCCAGTTGTCCCACTGCGAAGTCATTCTACAGCAAAGAGCACATTCAATAACATCGAAGTTGAAGAAGGAAGGTTCCTCTTTAAAGGAGCCCGTTACTGGGGAGGGAAGCGCCCCGGTCTCACTGCCTCTTGCCTGTCATTCTGGACATTACTGAGAGCTGGTGAGAATTCTTCTCTATTCTTCTGTTTTCAGGGCCTCTTCCTATTGTGGCTTTCCAGACTGAAAGAAAACGGGCCGTGTGGAATACCCTCTTTGGCTTGCATTTGTGGTGAACACTGAGAAATTAAAGATCCCGGCTATAAACCCTTTTGAACTTCCCTTGGACAGAGGGCAGGATCAATAAGAACAGGCTTCTATTTTCACCATTTTTTCTTTTTTTTTGGTCCTGGGGATTGAACCCAGGGGTGTTCTACCTCTGAGCTACACTCTAGCCTTTATTATTTTTTAATTTTGAAACAGGGGCTTGCTAAGTTGCCGAGGGTCTCACTAAGTGGCGGAGGCTGGTCTCGAATCTGCGATTCTCCTGTCTCAGTACTGGGATCACAGGTGTGTGCCAGCATTGCCGGCTAATTTTCACCATTCTTGAAAGTCTAGGATGGATATGAACGCTGATGCTTCCAGATAGACACACCGCCACGGTCAAAGATCCACTGGCTTCCTGGGGCATGAGGCTCGGTTGCGTCTTACTGCTGTCATTTATTTCCATCGTGTTTCCCTTGAATGATCTACTTTGCAGTTTGGTTGAACTAAATTTTTCTAGGTCAAAAATGCCAAGCTTTTTTTTGTTTGTTTGGGGAGTTTTGTTTGATTGATTGATTGAATGATTGATTGCCTCTTTCAAGATTTTTTTTAGTAAAACTACTGATAAATCTGCAAACTAGGTATGAATTGAAGAACTGATTGTCATCGTCTTCTCCTTCTTCTTCTCCTCCCCCTCCTCCTCCTCCTAGGTGGCATCTTGCTATGTTGCCCAGGCTGACCTTGAACTCTTAGGCTCCAGGAATCCTTCTGCCTCAGCCTCCCAAGTAGCTAGGAATGCAGGTGTATGCCACAAAGCCCACTCTGAAGCAGTGTATTATTTTTTCCAACAGGACAAGGAGATGACTGGGGTTTCTGTTTCTAAATAAGAGAAAACCATTCATTAGCACGGCACAGTGGCACATGCCTGTAATCCCAATACTTGGAAGGCTGAGACAGGAGGATCGCAGGTTGGAGGCCAGCCTCAGCAACTTAGCGAGACCATGTTTCAAAACAAAAAATAAAATAAGGCTGGGGGTGTAGCTCAGAGGTAGAATGCCTCTGGTTTCTGGCCAGGTGTGGTGGCGCATGCTTGTAATCCCAGTACTTGGGAGACTGAGACAGAAGGATCACAGGTTCACGGTCAGCCTCAGCTAGTTAGTGAGGCCCTCTGCAACTTAGACCCTGTTTCAAAATAAAGAATAAAAAATAGGGCTGGGGGTGTAGCTTGGAGGTAGAGTACCCCTGGGTTCAGTCCCCAGTGCCAAAAAAAAAAAGAGTGCCTCTGGGTTCAATCTCCAGTACCAAAAATAAAAATAAAAAGAGGGCGCACGTCATCAAGGGCCCTGGCTCTGTTTTGTGTCACTGGTCTAGGTTTGTTGCTAGTGCAGAGAATGTGGGCTGGGCATGGGCACAGTTGGTGGTGGCCGGTGCTGCCACTGTCTTCATCTCTCCTTCTCCATGTCGCTACTCCTTTTTGGGGGGAGAGAAAATCATGTTTCGATTAGCTCTGTGGTTTTCAGCTGAGCACAGCTTTGCACCCCAGGGGATCGCTATCAATACTTGTAGGCATGTTTGGTGACACAACCAGGAGGGCTCCTGCTGCAACTGAGGAGGAAGAAGCCAGGGATGGTGCAAACACGCTGCAGGACACCAGACAGTCCTCCACCGCAAAGATCCATCCTGTCCCTTGTCAACAGCGCTGAGACCAAGAACCGGCAGATTAGACTGACCAATCTGCCACCCAGTCACACCCCGAGCCCCGGGGAATGCAGATTTCTAACCACTCTTGAGCAATTTTAGTTTCTAAGGAATTGGTGCACTTTTCTTATAGTGCTGGATAATTCTTTGAATTCTTTTACTCAGTTTTGACAGAATGGAATCATCCGACACTTTGGCATAAGATTAGTAACCAAATGAATTTGCTATAAAGATTTGGGACGAAGATGTCATGAGTTTTTGTGCTTGGCAGGTTTCTAGCTTTCAAGATAAGTGAAAACATTCTAGTCAAAGCTTTTTGCAAAATTATTCATCCTCTGAGAAAGAAAAAGCTCTCTTACAAATTTTACAAGATCTTACTTTCTTTTCTTCTTCTTTGGTTATGAAGCTTGAACCCAGGGGCATTCTATTTCAAGCTTTACCCCCAGTCCTATTTTATCATTTTATTTTATTTTTTTGGTGCTGGGGATTGAACCTGGGGGCGGGGGTATCTCTGAGCTACAACCCCAGTCCTATTTTATTTTTTTTTATTTTGAAACAGGGCTTTACTAAGTTGCTGGGGGTGTAGCCTGGAGGTTGAATCCCCTGGGTTCAATTCCCAGTCTCTCTCTCTCTCTCTCTCTCTCTCTCTCTCACACACACACACACACACACACACGCATCCTTTCTGTATATTTTAAAAATGTACTGTGGCATACTCTTGGCATGGTCCTTGACATCTTTTGGGAATGAGAGAGAAAATGAGATTTTCATTTGATTTGAAAGAAAGGGCTGTCCATGCATAAGTATTAAACACCGGCTATCTCTGCGTGTTGCTTTAACATATCATCTTACATGTCACTAGCATGAGGAGATAACTCATCCTTCACAGGCTTATAATACAGGTAGGAAGAGAGAACGTACCAGACATATGCTAAAGTATGTAGTGACATGAGGCATCGTGTGGAAACGACCAGTGGGAGGGGTGGATGATTAATGCCGCAGGGATTCACTGGGAGGGACAAGGCTGGAGACCAGTGCGCTGTGCAGCCAGGGAGGTGACGTGTCACTGTCCACCTGAGGAGAAGAGGGACTTGCAGGGGAGGCCTTGCTGCAGCAGGGTGCCCATGGCAAGAGTGTGAAGGAATGCTTGGGGACCTGGACCGTGTGTCGCATAATTACAAGACAAAAGGTGAAAGAAGGCTAGAAAGATGCATGAGAGAAAGGAACAGAGATGGAAATTGGGGGAATCTGACTTTAAGAGCCTCAAATTCCACACAAAGGAAATTAGATTTGCTCTTGATGAATGAAGAGCTCAGTTAGCACAGCATTGACCTCAGTGAAGAAGAGGCCTATGAGGAAGATCAATCTGGTAATTCAGGGGGAAATGTAGGAACAGAAAGTCGCTTGGGAAAAGTCCAGAACTATCTTCTTATTATATTGGCACTGGGTGTGGTGGCATACATATGTAATCCCAGTACTTGGGAGGCTGAGACAAGAGGACTGCAGGTTCGAGGCCAGTCTCAGCAATTTAGCAAGACCCTCAGCAATTTAGTGAGACCCTGTTTCAAAATAAAAACTAGAAAGGGCTGGGGGTGTAGCTTGGAGGTAGAACACCCCTAGGTTCAATCCCCAGTAAAACACACACACACACACACACACACACACACACACACACACACACACCAAAGAACAACAACCCACTGCCACCAGCAAAAAAAAAAAACACTGACTTAGCAGCTACCAGGAACCTCCACACTGATCTCCATAGCAGCTGTACCAGTTTACAATCCCACCAACAGTGCAGAAGGGGTCCTATGTCCTACACCCTCACCAGCATTTATTATTGTTTGCATTCTTGATGATTGCCATTCCCACTAGAGTTAGATGCTGTCTAGTGACTTTTTTCATGTTTATTTGTACATACACTTTTTTTTGTGTGTGTGGCACCGGGGATTGAACCCAGGGGCATTCTACCTCCAAGCTACACCCCCAGCCCTATTTTTTATTCTTTATTTTGAAACAGGGTCTCACTAAGTTGCAGAGGGCCTCACTAAGCAGCTGAGGCTGGCCGCAAACCTGGATCCTCCTGTCTCAGCCTCCCAAGTACTGGGATTACAAGCGTGCATCACCATGCCCCAGCTCTGTACATACACTTTTTAAGTGCCTCTCATTCGATTATTTACTTAAAAAATAAGTTTAATGACAATGAGACACCAATATTTAAAATGCGTATTTTTCACAAAACTAAGCTTTCAACAAAAGTCAAATTATTTCCCCCTAGATGTCAGGGATTTAAATCTACAGTCATATGCCGGGCGTGGTGGCACACGCTTGTAATCCCAGTACTTTGGGAGGCGGAGACCGGAGGATCCGGGTTCGAGGCCAGCCTCAGCTCTCTCTCTCTCTCTCTCTCTCTCTCTACTTAGTGAGGCCCTCCGCAACTTCGTGATACCCGGTTTCAAAATAAAGTATAAAAAATAGGGCCGGGGGTGTAGTGCGGAGGTAGAATGCCCCTGGATTCAATCCTTGGTACCGCAAAAAAAAAAAAAAAAATCCACAGTCATTTTGTTTGCAAGAACAAATGTTTCATCTTACTTTGAACTATCATGGAGGAGATCCAAATGCAACGTTTCTTCCAAGGTTAAAGAAGACTCTGTGCTTGGATTTGCTCCACAGAAGCCTGGAGAAGGAGAGGAGCTAGCCCAACTTCAGAATACAACAGAATAAATCAAATCAGACAGCATCCGGAAATGCGTAGCCCATTACGGAAGATTTTTAGTGGGTTATTTTAGCCATGGAAGAGTTTTTCCCCCAAAACTCTCATTCCTTTTAAATTCCAAGTTTCCATTCTAATTGGTCTTCATGGCTCTGCTATAGTAATTGCAATACGTCCACATGTATAAAAATATGTAATACAAACCCTATAGACTGGAGATGTTTAAAAATGTCCATCGATTGCATATGTCAGGATAATGTCTGCTTTAGGTGCGTCACAGCATTGCCATGTGTAGTGAGAACCATTGTAAATTAGTCAACTTGTAACAAAAATATCATTATGATCTTTTCAGACTGACTCGACAGGCCAGTCTTCAGTGTAAATAATGGAGAAGAAAACGTCATTCTGAAGGAAGAGAATCAGAGTATAAACTATGGAAGAGTTTTTTTGTGTGTATGTGTGTGGTATTGAAGATTATTAAACCCAGGGACATTCTACCTCCTAGCTATACCCTCAACCATTTTTGTTTGCTTCAAAACAGGGTCTCGCTAGGTTGCTGAGTCTCGCTGTATTGCTGAGGCTGTCCTCAAACCTGCAATCCTCCTGTCTCAGCCTCCCAAGTACTGGGAGTCTGGGTGTGTGCCACCACATCCAGCTATGGAAGATATTTAATAGTCTATTTCCACCTCTCATGTGCAACCCAGAGCAATTCTTTCTAGCTTTCTAGTTGATGCTACATGTTTTTCTGTTCCATTTCATCATGACCCCACAAGTCCCCAACCCCCAAGTAGAACCCCCAGTCATTATCTGGCTTTTAGTTATGCTATTCCCCCCAAAATAGGAATGGAACCACTCTATGACCCAGCTATACCACTCCCAGTTATTTTCCCTAAAGAATTAAAATTAAAATACTATAGCAATACATGCACTTACATGATACATAATTCATGCATATACGTGCATATACATTATACATAATTTGGCTATTGTGAATTGTGCTCCTATAAATGTGAGTATTAAAAGCACAATTCACAATAGCCAAATTATGGAACCAACCTAGGTATCCATAAACAGATGAATGGATAAAGAAAATGTGATATATACATACAGTAACATTTTACTTAGTGGGGGAGGGGGAAGATGAGGCAGGAAACACACCAAGTGCTGTGTGCATGTATGTTCGTATCATGTTGAACCTCACTACTATGTGTAATTAAAATGCACCAAGTATTTAAAAAACCAAAAAAGAAAACAGAAATAAGATCCTCAGTTTAATTTCTTTTCCCCTCTTACATGCAGAGTCTGACATTTGGTGAGGGCATTGAAAGCAAATAATTTGTTGAATTAGTGGAGAAAGGAAGAAGTATAGCAGAACGTCAGTTTCTTGGAGCAATCAAGATTATAGATTATGCACCCTTCAGACAAATGCTACATATAGGTCAGGGAAACTGTGACCTCAGGATGCGTCTGGGATCACACACCTATTTAGTGAATAATCCAGGACTCTAAACCAGCACCCTACATTTTACTAGTGTGGTTTCAGAAATACCTCTTCATCTTCATCATTCATCAGCTCTATAACCTTCTGTAGAGAGCACAGACTTTTCTTGCAGCAGTGTTAAGATCTTAGGGTGTCAGTGGCTGTGAAATGATCTGCATCTAATTCATCCCTCTGCCTTTCAGCCACCAGCTGAATTTAAACTGCTCAACGAGCGGAGTTTATTACTATTATCTTTGAAAGTAATTCCAGTTTTCTGGAGCTTTCATTTCTTAAAATCAGCATTCAGATATCCAGAAAGGCAAGTTTTGGTGGCGCCTGAAGTGTCCGAAGACTCAGTTTTGTCATAGACCTCCTGTCTCGAGGCTGTCACAGAAGACCCCACCTTTCTGACCTCCGAGTTATAGCTAATAAATGCAGAATGATAATGTCCTTTCAGCCCACTTTGATGTGGGGATGCATTTTATGAGATGTTAGACTTGGAAGTTCTTGAAAAATGTAAATATAAGGTGATACAACATTAAAACATCCTTTCCTAATTATTACGCTTTTCTCTTGTGTGGTTTTTCATGGATATTAATATTAGTTGATTGCTGGGTATGGTGGCACGCGCCTGTAATCCCAGTACTTGGAAGGCTGAGACAGGAGGATCGTAGGTTTGAGACCAGCCTCAACCACTTAGTGAGACTCTCAGGAACCTAGGAAGACCCTGTTTCAAAATAAAAAATAAAAAGGGCTGGAGGTGTAGATTGGAGGTAGAACACCCCTGGGTTCAATCGCCAATACTACACACACACACACACACACACACACACAGTAGTTGATGATCACATTCTATATATTTGTAGATTGTTGAGCTAATTTTAAGTATTTTTCCCTATCTTCTGGATTTCTTTGCCTTAAATACCAGGAAAATATCTTCTAAGAAAGAAATTCAGTGGTATTTCTGGCAGAGATCCTGTACTGGAAATCGTATATGGCCACCTGATCTCAGAATTCTTCAAGGCCAAAGTGCATCAGAAGTCTATTGGAAATCACAAAGACTTTGAAGTGTCTATGTCTGGGCGCTGAGCCCAAATGACCCTGGAATCACAGGGAAGACAACTGGTCTTTCGAGGCAACAATTCAAGCTGTTTAGAGCCGACGGATTTGGCCAGAGCATAGCATGCGCAGAAGGAAAGATACCTTCTGGCCTGACTGTTCTAGAGAGGAAGCTGGCCTGAGGGGAAGGCTGCACCCTCCTTTGATTCTCTTGCATTTGGGATGTGTGTAATTTTCAAGATCACAGGACAAATGATCTATAGAATCATGGGCATTTCCTCACTCTCAAGGAGTCAAGCTATACAGATTTCATCACTAGTCCCCCACATACCTGCCTACCTGTCACATGCACCAAAATCTCCCCAACTCTACTTGAAATCTGACTGTTGACGTGATCTTACAGACCTCCATGTTCCATTAGGTACCTGTTCCCGGTTAGCAATCGTAAGAAGTGCACGTTCAAAGGGCAACACTCATGTTTAATGCAGCACAAAGTTTGGGGACTGCCACCATTTGTTTACATCAGGAACACTACTATGACAAAATCAACTTCAATATATATGGGAAGACTATAAAGAAAGTCTATGCAAACGTATATAATCTGGAGCACAATTCATATTTCCTAATGGAGTACAACTGAATTCTTTCCAGAGTTGGGTTTGCTTAACTCTCCTTGTAAAATTGCACAGAACATACATGATGTGGCTATAGTAGTGTTAGCTCCCAAACCCAGTAGAATTTATACAAGTGAGTAGTGATTTTCATGAGCGATGCTAACATGAACACATTTGCATAGGCAGAATAACAGCAATTATGGAACCATTATATAAAAAATTGCATTTTAACATTATAACAAAATTAACAGAACTGAGATTTAAATTTCACAATTTGCACGTTTTTCATGTATTATCATTACTATTAGTATTATTGTTATTTGGTACTGGGGATTGAACCTAAGGGCATTTTATCTCTGAGCCAGACCCCCAGCCCTATTTTATTTTTTACTTTGAAACAGGGTTTGGCTAAATTGCTGAGGCTGGCCTCGAACCTGCAATCCTTCTGTCTCAGCCTCCTGGGATTACAGGAGTGTGCCACCACACCTGGCTTCATGCATTCTTTATGATTTTTAATCTCATTCCCATAATTACAACACATTCTCCTTCTCTGGGACTTGTCTCTTTTCTTCCATTTCTTGCCATTAGTCTTGCTAATATTAAGACTAGGTTGTAATTTAAGAATTGTGTCCATACGCTGGGAGGCATTAGTTTCTAAGGTAGGATCTGGAGGCAAGACTGACCTGGGTTCAAATCCTATTTTATTACTTGTAATTATCTGACCTTGGACAGGTGATTTTGAGGGCCTTCGTTTCCACATTCGTAGTATTGGGTTGCCATTACAGTTGGGTATAGTAATTAGACCTAGAATGCTCTGCACTGGGCTTAGTATGAAGTAGGAGACCAAAAAGCATTAGCTTATGATTATTGACAATGTCAAAATAAATAAGTATATGGGGGTCTCTAAAATTGGTGTTGTGGGGCCCAGAGGAAGTACAGGCTGGCAGTGAGGACATGACCCCACTCACTCAGCACAGCCTCAGATGAGCGTTTGGTTATGTAAGGATGACTAGGCAGGTCATCCTGCACAGTCACAGACGCATACATAGTTACGTAAGCATGACTAGGTGATAGGCGACACGCATGCACACGTCATGCTAGCGTGGATGTGCGCCATTTTGCCCAAAACCCTAAAGGACGGGTCTTTAAAATAAAGCTACTGCTGTGCTCTTTCATTCCGCATGCTTTCTTCTTGCTGGGGAGCTCACTGCTAAAACTTCCCCTGCAACCGCAGCTGGCCCCTGACAGGGCCCCTGACAGGTGTAAATAATTTAAGTATTTGTAAAAAATAAAAATATTTATTATCAAGTCATAATAAATGAATCGCTGAATCGCATAAAACGAAACTGTAGCAGTGTTTGGTGTGCCTCTTACTGTCTCTGAGGACAGAGCTGAAAGCAGTCCATCAACTCAAACCGAGTGCAGACACCAGGGAATGTGAGCATCAGATATTTTGGGTGCAGATGATGTAGTTAGAAGAAACTTATCAGATCAAGAGATAAGTGTAAAATGGGCCCTCAATGATTTGAGAGTTTAAAAATTTTGTACTGGAAAGATATTTAAAGCATGTTATCCATTCTCGCTCACCCCAGCTATCCTTGGAGAACAGCAGGATTGAAACCAGATGCTGCAGAAACTGTAGTCGACTCCTAATTCCCACAGAGGAGACAGGTTTTAGTTGCCAAGACACTTTAGTCACCTCTGATTTTGCTCTAATTTTCCCCGTCGAATTTATTTTTCTGAGATACAACAAAATGAGTTTTGCGACACCTCCTTGCAGTTCAAAAGTTTCTACCAGAAAATATCCTAATGTCACTCAATAAATACCAAAAATGATTAGAGATTGCCCCTAGCCATCATTTATTATCGAACTCCCCATTTTCTTCTGTCCTTAGATTCCAGTACCCTCAAAAAGCGCCACATAATATATTCACTAATGTTTGATGTTTGAAAATGAAGTAAAATTATAGGCAAAGTTATAAATCAAATCAGATGTTAACAAAACCCTTTAAAATGTTCTTAGACTTTGCAAATCCAGGAATTTGAAATCTCTGAAAATTCTGCCCAGCCTGTTTATTCAAACCAAACAGGTTTATTCAAAATTTTGCCAAACAAATGAACAATAGAAGTCAAAGTGGGCCTTTATTTAAAGAGTAAATTGAAGTATATAAAAACTGCCACTGCATTCCAAAAAGGCACTTAGATGACCAGTAAAGACATTAAGAAAAGGAAGAGGGGGAAGAGAGAGAGAGAAACTCAGTTGGATAAATAGTAGAAGAACAGACAATAGCAACACAATTTTGCAGGCTTCAAGGGTGGCCACTGACAATTTTTTATTTTTATTTTTAAAATTTTTTTAAAATTTTTATTTATTTTTTTATTTTTTTGGCGGTACCGGGGATTGAACCCAGGGGCATTCTACCTCCAAGCTACATCCCTGGTCCTATTTTTTATACTTTATTTTGAAACCGGGTCTCACGAAGTTGCGGAGGGCCTCACTAAGTAGAGAGAAAGAGACAGAAACCGGGAGAAAGAGAGAGAGCGAGCTGAGGCTGGCCGTGAACCCGGATCCTCCGTTCTCCGCCTCCCAAAGTACTGGGATTACAAGCGTGCACCACCACGCCCGGCTCACTGGCAATTTTTTAAAGAGCACAAACGGAAACTGGACACTCTGAAGAGGGAGGAAGTTACCAGGAGGGAGGTTGGCTGAAGATCCCATTAGAGCAAAATCACATCTCCAGCAACCCCATCTCTTTGAAAGGAATGGGGCGGTGCCTTTGCAGAGGATGGCCCCTATGTATTTGCTGAATGTGTGTACACAGACCATGCACCTGCAGGTGTATCCATTCTTTTGACATGGTCAAAGCTGAAGGTGCCTGGAACACAGGAGGCCAGGGAAATGAGGTCACGTGCTCAAAAGAGGGTGATGGTGACAGGGTGACAGCGGGACACTAGGATTCCAGCTCCTTCCCCAGCTCAGCTCTCAGAACCCTGCAGTGAGGCATAAAAGGCCTCCTGACAGCTGTTTTGGAGCCTCCCCTGACAAAAAGCCACATCATTGGGCTTCAGATCAGTTTTTTAGTACTTTTATTTTAAATGCAAGCCACAAACGGCCAGGCCTCAGTTTGCAGACATCTGAGGAAATCCTCTAATGTTAGAGAAAAAAACCCAAGAAGCCAACCCAAAGGCGAAAGCAATCGAAAGGGAAGAGGGCACAAGGAGAAGAAAACTTCAAAATTCACAAATAGGAAACGTTATTGAGCTTATGGGAGAAAAGAAGCTGCGAAGGAAAGATTGTTCACAGAGTAAAAATGAGCTCTTGGGAATAAAAAAAAGAGAGAGAACAGCAAAGAAATGAAAAAACATAAAAATTGGAAGATAACACCGACGAAATCCCTGTCAAACTAAAAACAAGCTGGATGTGGTGGTGCATGCCCATAATCGAAGTACTTGGGAGGCAGAGACAAGAGGATCGCAGGTTCAAGGCCAGCCTCAGCAACCTAGCAAGGCTCTCGCTGCAACCTGGTGAGACCCTGTTTCCAAATAAAAAATAAGAAGGGTCGGGGCATAATTCAGAGGTAGAATGCCCTTGAGTTCAATCCCCAGTAAATCCCCTCCCAAAAGGAAGTATAGCAAGCTCTGAATTGTAATCATATGTCTGACAATTAGTGAGCTACACTGATTTCTATTAATCAGGGGTAAATTTTCAGGAACCAAAGGTTCTACTGCTCCAGGCTCCATTGAAACTCAGGAGACAGAGGCTGGTGAAGGAAAACGGGTTTATTCCAAACCGGCCCCGAGGAAGAGAGAGGAGATCTTTTCTGTCTCAAATCTCCATCTTTGGGGGATATTAGGGGCATGAACCATTTCTAGAAGGGAAGGGGTGGTTTGTGGGGCAAAAGGCAGGAAATCCTCACAGGGTCAGGGGGCTTCTCAGCCTCCATTCTCAGCAGTTCCAGGAAGTTGCTTTTAATTCTAAGAGGACTCTGTTACAGGTGAGGGGAGTGACTGGAAAGTGGGGACACCTTCTTTGGACACCCCATGATTGGCTAGACCAGTGGTTCTCAAACTTGTTAAGTCTCAGAAACCATTTTGCTCTTTTGTTTTTAAATTTTTTTGTGGTACTGGGGATTGAACCCAGGGGTATTCTACCTCTGATCTACACCCCCAGCCCTATTTTTTATTCTTTATTTTTGAAACAGGGTCTCACTAAGTTGCCGAGAACCTCACTAAGTAGCTGAGGCTGGCCGTGAACCTGCAATCCTCCTGTCTCAGCCTCCCAAGTACTGGGATGACAAGCAGGCGCCACCACGCCTGGCTCCATTTTGCTCTTAAAAAATTATTAAAGACCCCCAAAGAATGTTTGTTTCTGTCAATTATACCTATCATATTTATCATATTACAAATGAAAACTAAGAACAATTTTAAGCATTTATCTATGAATTCATTTTAAAATAATAATATTAAGCTCCTGGCATGTTTTACAAACACTTCATTTCCTGAAACAAAAAAAAAAAATAGTGGAAGAAGGGCATTCTTTTTTATCTTGGCAAATTTCTTAATATTTGGTTTAATAGAAAACAGCTGTTTGTCTCAGTTGCTTCTGCATTTAATCTGTTTTGTTGTTATTTTGGTTGAAGTAAATGAAGGAAATCTGGCCTCGTTCATAAGTGATGATCTAGCTTTTCTTGATAATTGCTGTGGATATTCTTTGGTAGTACACCAAAGCTTGACACGGAATGGTCTGTCAGGCTTGAGTTGAAATGTGAAACTTAAAACCTCATCAGTGAACTTGAGCCGCTACATTAAAACCCATCGGTTTGATGCACTTTGAATGGCTCTTTTACTCCAGTAGGATTTTATAACTTCAGGCACAGATTGTCTTATCGGGTTGTGCAGATCTTCAATATATCCACACAGTTATTGTACAATATGAAAAAAATCAATCATTAATATTATTACCCATCTCATCAATAAAGTCTTTAAATATAAGCTGTCAAGTTATGGGTGGCAGACAAAATTTTTCTTTTTTTTTTTTTTTTTTGCGGTACCGGGGATTGAACGCAGGGGCGTTCTACCTCCGCACTACGCCCCCGGCCCTATTTTTTATACTTTATTTTGAGACCGGGTCTCACGAAGTTGCAGAGGGCCTCACAAAGTAGAGAGAGAGAGACAGGGAGAGAGAGAGAGAGAGAGAGAGAGAGAGAGAGAGCTGAGGCTGGCCGCAAACCCGGATCCTCCGGTCTCCGCCTCCCAAAGTACTGGGATTACAAGCGTGCGCCACCACGCCCGGCCAAAATTTTTCAAAATTCGAAAGTTTTCTTGAAAGCTTGACTTTTTTTTTGGTTGCAAATCCTGTCAGTTACTTTCCTTGAAGTGGTAGGCTTAGTTTGCTAAATTTTGAAAAAAAAAATCTCCCAAATACTCAAGTTGGGACTATCCACAGTTACTCTGTCAGTCTTTCTTTTGATTGGTATTTGATGGCGCTCAGCTCAACGTAGCAGATGCTTTTATCATGGAAGAGGAGCACTTTAGGCAGGCTCCTCTGTTTTTCATAACAAATATTAAAAAGATACCACTCAAGGGTTAAGATTTAATAAAATTAAGAATTTTTACTGCTGTGTCGAGAATATTCTCTTTCTTTCTCTCCCTCCTTCCCTTTCTTCTTTCCTTTTTCCTTTTTAGAGGTGATTCTATGTTGCCCAGGCTGACCCTGAACTCCTGGGTTCAAGAGATCCTCCTGTCTCAGCCTCCCAAGTAGCTGGGACTCTAGGTGCCCGCCACCACGCATGGGTAGAGAACATTTTTAAGTGAAACCTGTACTTTCTTGTTCCTGCGATTGCCTGGCAGGGGACTGTGACCGCCAGCACAGGTGGATAACATTGCTGTGACAGGTGCTCAGGTGTCAGCAGTCTGACTAGCGCTGCTTTTGCGGCGTCACGGTCAACGGCAGCATGATGAAGAGCGCACCACTGAGACTCCTGAGACCGTGGATTCCCAGAATGCATCTCTGGACTGCTTATTGTAAGTTCCTTGAGGAAGCCGTTGATTCTTATTCTTCTTTCTTGTTTTTTGTTTGTTTGTTTGGTACTGGGGATTGAACCCAGGGGCTTCTATCTCCAAGCCACCCTCCCAGCCCTTTTATTTTTTATTTGGAAATGGTCTCACTAAGTTGCTGAGGCTGGCCTCTAACCCGCGATCCTCCTGTTTTAGCCTCCCAAGAACTGGAATTACAGGCATGCACCACTGCATCCGGCTTCATAGCTATTTTAATAATGATAAAATCAAATTTTCTCAGAATTAATCATTTAATGCCCTGATAAGGAAATTTCGTGAGAGAATTCTTTGAGAAACTTGCAGAAAACTCAGAAGATTTTGCTTCAGTCATGCAAAATAATCTTGCACTTAAGAAAATACAAACCTCGAATCAGAACTGCGGATCGCAAATATGGATTGTATACTTATTATTGGTCAGATATATGGATCATATCACTCCTTTAATCCTCCCCCAAAATCTTCAGCATCGATATTACTATCTCCATTTTTTTTTTTTTTGCAGTACCGGGGATTGAACGCCGGGGCGTTCTACCTCCACGCTACACCCCCAGACCTATTTTTTATACTTTATTTTGAAACCGGGTCTCATGAAGTTGCGAAGGGCCTCACTAAGGAGAGAGAGAGAGAGAGAGAGAGAGAGAGAGAGAGAGCTGAGGCTGGCCGCGAACCCGGATCCTCCGGTCTCTGCCT
The DNA here is from genome assembly GCA_004027185.1 of Glis glis. Classification (NCBI taxonomy): domain Eukaryota; kingdom Metazoa; phylum Chordata; class Mammalia; order Rodentia; family Gliridae; genus Glis; species Glis glis. Next base: position 5,813 of record PVJS01000650.1, on the reverse strand, counting down.
CCCAAAGTACTGGGATTACAAGTGTGTGCCACCACGCCCGGCTTACTATCTCCATTTAAAGAAAAAGGAACTGATACGTAAAAAGAAAAGAAGCTTGTCCAAAATCACATGCCTCTAAATTGTGGGTACTGCGTTGGAAACCACTGTGGTTGGAATCTCAAAGCTGCTCTCTGCTGCACCTTGTAAAGCCACTTCTTGAATTAATAAGATGTCAGATAAATAGCCTGTGAAAAATGGAGCACTGAAATGTGTAACAAGCGTGCACTCCATGCAGCACTGCGCTCCTGGGCAGGTCAGTGATGCCTTAGGCAGGGGAATGACAGTGCGGGCGAGGTGCGCTTTGGGGGTGACTGGTTGCCCGGAAGGCGGTTGATGCAATCGCTGGCTCAATGGTGACTAGAACCAGATGGCCCAAAGCCCCGTTCCTCTGGGGAACTATGTGACCTCAACTCAGCTAATCTCCAGTGTGGCACAGAATGCCCTTTTACGTTGTCAGCCTAACGAAATGACTGAAATAAAAAAAAAATGGCAGGACCACTTAGGAGCTTTCCAAGTGGTCCTGCCTCTGACATGTGGTGCTTTGTGCTCCCAGGATTAGGGATTACGCTTCCTGTGTTAACAGGTGGCCTCAGGACTGGAAACCCAATCCTCCGGGGCCAGCCCTGTGGCCAGTTCCCCTTTCACTGTGGGTGTAACCTACACCATTCGGTTATGATTTCTCTGTGGGAAAGACACCAAGAGACAGGATCTTGGAGAATATCCTGGGACTTCCAATATCTCTAGGGCAAATTATTTCTATCAGACATAGGGCTTTCTTTTGGGGATTTACTATATAGATATTTGGGGAGCTGCAGGGTTAAGTGAGTATATGTGTTTGTGCACACAGAAACTTTTTTTTTGTATTGGGGGTTGAATCCAGGGGAATTCTACACCCAGGCCAGCCCTTTTATTTTTTATTTTTTATTTTGAAACAGGGTCTCTCTAAGTTGCTAAGGGTCTTGCTAAGTTGTAGAGACTGGCCTTGAACCTGCGATCCTCCTGGCTCAGCCTCCAAAGTAATAGAATTATAGGCATGTGCCACTGCATCCAGCAACATATTTGCTTTTGATTTAATGTGTCTGTACATCCACTGTAGAGTGTTTGTGTTTAAAAATACAAAGACTCGTGTGCTCACAGAGAATGCAGTGTTCCCGGGGGCTAAGGTCATGGCAAATGGACTTCTGTCTATTTCTGCATATTAAAGAGAATGAGGTACGTTAGCAAAAGTCACTGTATGAACACATTCTGTTACATAACGGCATAACAAATTGATTTCGACAAGAAAAGAGTGGAGGGTGGAGAACATGTTCTGTTCTCTGCTATTAATCGAAGTATGGGATAGGGTTGCTACCTCTGTCTGAGTTTCCCAGGATGTTAGTCAAGGGGACCCATGTGAACTTTAGGTGGTCTCCATAGCAACTGTGGAGGTACTGGATGGCTGAGGTCAGTGGATGGAGCTGGTGAGCCCAGGTAGACCTGTGGTAGGTGCTAGCAGGGTCGCACATCTCGATGGTATATTTAGCCTACCTCCCCATCTTCCACCAACTTGCATCCTTTAACCTTCCTTCCCTGTTACCTTCCTGGTTAAATAAAACCTACAGGCAGACACGTACCCAAAGGAATTAGAATTTCTAGTGTTTAGGGATATATTACAGGTGAAATCCCCATGGAACACCAAACTTTGAGGTTTGAAAGTTACTTGTCTGGAAAGAGGTAGAAACGTGACCACTTGAGTATCAGCCTGCACGTCCACGACATCCCCGGTTCCTTCCCCCAGCACTGGACTTGGGATAAAGGTATCAAAGCTCTCACTCAGGGCCCCCTAAGCGTCGCGCTATTGCCAGGTTTTCTAAAACGAACAGAAGTGGATTGAGGCAGGAAACAGTGCATGTATTAAAGATCTGGCGTATCCAGGGTAAATACTTATGTATCACCAATTTCAACCATATAATATTTCTATATTTGGAACACTTTGGAATTATTTTCTTTAATAGGGAGATCTTGATATTTAGCAGTATGTCTCTAAGAAAAACACCCAGATTGATTTTTCATTAAATATTCATGTGAAATACGTTTTCCCCTTTGTGTGAAAAAATTTCAAAATGTATACCACGGTGTTCTGACTACATTCAACTTAACAAACAGCATCTCTATGAGCAGGTAGAATCAAGTAGCAGAAAGAACCACAGAAGAGGAAGTCCTTATTTCTGGGTTTATTCTAAAAGATTGGGTGACCTTGAGCATGCTTCATCCTTTGTAAAAAGAGAGCTGTTTGAACTGGCTGATTTCTAAGAGTCCTCCCAAAGCCAAGATGTCAGATTTGAACTCATCTACGGAGAAAGATTCAGGTCAAGTCCTCATTTGGCACACATGATAATTCCTGCCTTGTGATTTAAATGTAAAGCATTTTAGGGGTGCTAGGGGAGCCCTCAAATGGCAGAACCACTAAGTCCTCCCCATCTGCTGACAAACAACATTCTTATGTCGACTTCAGGGGAAACTGTAAATATCTAGTCCATTCTGTCTCTGCTGGATTTTCCCTTTGAAGTGATGATGAAATTATTTCCCTCCAGTTGTGAGATCCACATTTCCTATCGTTCTAGGCCCTTCCCAGTTTTCAAATTGAAAAATTTGGCCGGGCGTGGTGGCACATGCTTGTAATCCCAGTACTTGGGAGGCTGAGACCAGAGGATCCGAGTTCGTGGCCAGCCTCAGCTACTTAGTGAGGCCCTCCACAACTTCGTGAGACCCGGTTTCAAAATAAAGGATAAAAAATAGGGCCGGGGGTGTAGCTCGGAGGTAGAACGCCCCTGGGTTCAATCCCCGGTACCGCAAAAAAAAAATTGAAAAATTTGAAGTTATTCATTTTCTTTATTACTCATTTAGAGGCAAAGAAGTAAGATAGCCAAATGCCGGTGTTCCCCTGCCCCCAATTCTCCCATCATGGAGAGATTCCGACTGCCAGGACCAGCCACCAGCGTCAGCATGGCCTGATTCTACCAGAAAGGAGTCTGATTACACCCACGCAGCCCCATGAGGACTTTGGCACCTTTCAGTCCAAGATGTAATTGATACTGAACTCATGATAAATAAGCATCTTCTTTCCTTTCTCTTGTCTTCTCTAGTTTTAATTGCATCTGGACTATTTCAATAAATTTGTTAGGCCCAAAGAAAGCCCAGCATTTCTTTTAATATTAAAAAAGACGTGTCTTTGGATATTTAGACTATTCCTATGATTTGCAGAACCCTATGCAAACCATGTTGTACATAGTTTGTAAAAGAATTTCAAACGGTAGCTAATCAAAGGGTCAAGTTTATCCCCTTGGCGTTTCCCCTCATTTAACGGTCTATAAGGTGACACTGGGTCTGTCATATTAGAATAATAATGAAAAAAGTTGGCGTCACTTGAAAGATTAGACACAGAATGACTTTTTTTTCTCTTATTTTTATTCTTCTGCGTTTTATGAAATTAGCCAAACCCCTGGTAACTGAAATTACCCTAAAGAGGACAAAGTGTCCCCATCTGCTGGCAAATGGCATTCTTACGTCAATGTCGACTTAAGGGGAACATTGCCAATAGCGAGTCCATTCTGTTTCCTGCTGGACTTTCCCTTTGAACTAATGATTATTGGGAGCTCAGGTTAAATTATCTTCCTCCAGTCATGAGATGCATCCCCCATAATTTTTGTTTCTTGTAGATCAGTTCCTGGGTGTTTCTGTTTGTTTATATGTGAATTGGTTGAGTGAGAAATTTCCAGTTCAAAAAATCTGATGGACTAGCCTCGGTCCAGCAGCAAGTGCTGGCTGAATTAGCAGCTGGAGGGTCACTGGGCTAAGGGTTGTGTTACCACTTGCTAGGAAGGTGCGTGCAAGGAAATGCTCTGAAAAAGGTGCATCGGTGTGATAGCGCAGCCCAGACTGACTCTCAGCTCATCTTATGGGTAAAATAAAGTAATATTTTCTCACCTGAATAACTAACTCTTTAATTTTATAGTCACTGGCCGTTGGAAAAACACAATAAGAACAATGCTAAAATGGCTGGGAATAGGCTTAACAAAGGGAGGCGCTTGCCTCCTATTCAAAATTTAGGCAGGGACAAAAAATACTCAGTAATTAAATTATAAATAAGGACAGACAGAGGAAGAGCAAGTGAGGGAGCAAGCGAGCGAGAGAGAGAGAGAGAGAGACAGAGACAGAGACAGAGACAGAGAGAGAAAAGACTAAGTTGCCAGGCAAGGTGACACATGCCTGTAATGTCAGTACTTGCAAGGCTGAGACAGGAGGATTGCAGATTCCTGGCCAGCTTCCACAATTTAGTGAGGCTCTCAGCAACTCAGCTAGACCCTGTTTCAAAATAAAAAATCAAAAGGGCTGGGGGTGTAGCTCAGAGATAGAATGCCCTTGGGTTCAATCCCTAGTACCGAAAAAAAAAAAGCTTACAAAGAAGAATCAAGAACAAATTCAGAGCTTGGATGCTATGTGCTATGCTGGGGGAAAAGAATCAGAAAGGTGGTAATCATGTCTGTGAATCACAGAACACTATCAACATGGAAAAGCCAGGAAAGAAAGAACATTTGCCCTAAATAAGAAGAAAGATTAATGAAATTGCTATATGTTCTATGAAATAACTGTTTAAAACATTTTTTCCAACCTCTCCTTGTGGCAAAGAATCACACACCTTACACACCTTGTGGGAAATCAATTTTCTGGAGAATACAGGCAATAAAGAAAATCCATAAACCCAATGATGTCCGCTGGCTAATATACCCAGGCCTCATGAAGGCTTAACTAGAAATCTGAATTCACAGGTAACTCAGCCTGACTTGCCGGGGCAGGAATCTTCTGTTTTCTTTGCCCCTTGCTGTTCCAGGCTTTTACTAATCTCGAACAGCCTGGCCTTCCCCTTCCGGCCACACCAATAGCATGGCCGGCGCAGTTTCCTGTTCAGATTTCAGGCAAGCCACCAGCCTTTGAGAATCATAGCATTGGTTTGGTTTGGTTTAATGACAAAGCATTTAAACAACAACAACAACAAACCCACACAACCAACCACACAAAGAGTCCAGGGCCTGGGAAGACTGCCAAGCAACCCAGCTGACCTAGGGGCAGGCAAAGAACACAGTTCTATAAAAATAGAAGACTAAATTTTTTTTTTTTTTTACAAACTAACGCTTTGGCATAAAACACTAAATATTTTGTGTAGATAGAGAATATATCAGAAATTAAAACAACTGAAATTTCAGATACCCTGATTAGATTGAAATTAAACTCAATGATTTTAAAATTTATGAGTTTTGGTTTATTAAGCTCTGCCAGTTCCTTTTGCATTAGTTTACAATATTTATTTATTTATTTTGGTACTGGGGTTTGGACCCAAGGGCATTCTACCTCCAAACTATACCCTTAACCCTTTTTATTTTTTATTTTGAAAGTAGGTCTCACTAAGTTGCTGAAGATCTCATTAAGTTACTGAGGCTGGCCTCAAACCTACCATTCTCCTGTCTCAGCCTCCCAAGTACTGGGATTATAGGCATGTGCCACCATGCCTAGATATAATATTTTGTTTTTAAAAGAACCATATGTCAATATTATAAAAAGGATTATGTGATAAGAATTTGCTTGGAAATATATATATATATATATATATATTTTTTTTTTTTGCGGTACCGGGGATTGAACCCAGGGGCGTTCTACCTCCGCGCTACACCCCCGGCCCTATTTTTTTATACTTTATTTTGAAACCGGGTCTCACGAAGTTGCAGAGGGCCTCACTA
>PVJS01000649.1:0-120411 GCA_004027185.1 Glis glis | reverse complement strand
AGGGCCGGGGGTGTAGCACGGAGGTAGAACGCCCCTGGGTTCAATCCCCAGTACCGCAAAAAAAAAAAAATGGCCAATAGATACATGAAAAAATGTTCAACATCATTAGCAATCAGGGAGATGCAAATCAAAACTACTCTAAGATTTCATCTGACCCCAATTAGAATGGCAAGCATTAAGAAGTCAATCAACCACAAATGTTGGTGAGGATGTGGGGAAATTGGGACTCTTCCACACTGTTGGTGGGATTGCAAACTACTTCAACAACTATGGAAATCAGTGTGGAGATTCCTCAGAAAACTGGGAATGGATCCACCATATGATCCAGCAATATCACCAAAGGGATTGAAACCAGAAAACTATAGTAACATATGCATACCCATGTTCATAGTAGCACAATTCACAGTGGCCAAATTATGGAACCAACCTAGGTGTCCATCAACAGATGAATGGATTACAAAATTATGGGAAATATACACAATGGAATTCTACTCAGCAATAAAGAAGAACAAAATAACATCATTTACAAGAAAATGGAAGGACCTGGAGAACATTATGTTAAGTGAGATTAGCCAATCACAAAAAGAGAAGGATCATAAGTTTTCCTTAATAAGTGTAACCTAGGGAGTAGTGGCGACACAAAAGGGACTCCAGACAATAGTGGACAACCCTCAGTGGAGCAAGGGAAGTGGTCTAGGGGAAGGGCAAGAAAGAAATGTATCAATGGAATTACTATCAAAAACCATGTGTACATATGAGAATATACCAAAGTCATTCTCAGTACTCCATATTGGGGGGGAGGTGGGGGGACACTAAGAGCTGTGTGCATGTATGTTAATATCAAATTGATATTCATTGTGATGTGAGACTACAATGCACCAATAAAAGAACATTTTTTAAAAAAAGGAAGACAATTCTGACACATGCTACAACATATATGAAATATATAGTAAAGCATATATTTTACTAAATAAAATAAGCCAGTCACAAAAAGCACATTTTGTGTGATTCTACTCATCATCCTGGATATATAGTACTGAAGTTCATAGACAGGGAGTCGAATGGTAGTTATCAGAGGCTGAGAGTAAGAGAAATGGGGATTACATCTTTGTTAATGGGTACAGAATTTCAGTTTGGGAAGATGAAAAATATCTGTGGCTAGACAGTCATAATGAGTCACAACAGTGTGAATGTGCTAATGCCAGTGAGCCGTACATTTAAAAATGGTAAATATAGTCGGGCGTGGTGGCACATGCTTATAATCCCAATCCTTGGGGGGCTGAAACATGAGGATTACAGGTTCGAGGACAGCCTCAGCAAGTAGTGAGGCTCTCATCAACCTAATGAGACCCTGTTTCAAAATAAAAATAAAATAGAACTGGGAGTGTAGCTCGGAGGTAGAATGCCCCTAGGTTCAATCCCCAGTGCCCCCCACACACACACACACACAAAATGGTGAACATGGTGAATTTTATATTATGTGGTTTTTTCCCACAATTTAAAAACAATGGTACTGGAGCTATTACATATGCAAAAGCAAAAAGAAAAGGAAAAGAAAGAAAGCAAGAAGGAGCCTCACCCTATACTTTATGAAAAGTTAATTCAAAATGGATCATAGATTCAAATGTAAAAGTGTAAAACTTTTAGAAAAAAAAATAGAAGGCAATCTTCAGGATCTTATTCTGGACAGTTTGAAGACATGACATCAAAGAAGAGTGCCATTATGAAAAGCTGATGGAGTGGATTTCATCAAAATCCAAAGAATTGTGCTAGGAATATTCCTAAGAGGATAAAAAGACAAAGAAATACAAATTGGGAGATGCTACTTGTGAACCTTATATTCAACAAAGGATTTGTATCTAGAATATATGAAGAATTCTCAGATCTCAACAGTATAACCTAATGAGCACATTTAGTGAACACTTCACTGAAATAACGACAAAAGATGGCCAATAATTGAAGAGAGGTCCAACATTATACACCTGTGGCATACACCTGTAATCCCAGTATTTGGGAGGCTGAGACAAGAGGACCGCAGGCTTGAGACCAACCTCAGCAATTTAGCGAGACCTGCAGCAACTTAGCAAATTGCTAAATAAAAAAAGTTACAAAATAAAAAAAATAAGGGTAGTTCAGAGGTAGCCCTGGGTTCAATCCCTAGTACCAAAAAAAAAAAAAAGAAAGAAAGAAAAAGAAAAGATAAAAGCAGAAGCAGGACCACCACTGCTCGTACTTCTCTGGGAAAGTTTGACCATTTCTTGTAACACTGAACATGCACCTCTCATGTAACCCAGCAAGTGTACTTTAGGGCATTTTACCAGAGAAATAAAAATTGACATTCAAAGAAAGCTGTACATGAATGCTTAGAGTAGCTGTCTTCATAACAGCAAAGACTGAGTAACCCAAATTTCCTTCCAGGGATGAAAGGTTGTTTAAACCATAGAACAAATGGCTCTTTAGCAATAAAAGAGAGCAAACTCGTGAAATATGTTGCAACCTGGATGGATCTCCAGGGCATTCGACTGGATGGAAAATGTCAATCTCAAAAGGTTCTGTATTGTGTGATTCCATTTAGGAGATATTCTCAAAATGACACCAGAGATGGAGAACAGATTCTCTGTTGCCAAGGGACAAGGGCTGAGGATAGTACACATATAAAAAGGGTAGCATGAGGAAACTCCTTGGGGAGATCAAATAGTTCTGCATTCAGATTGTGGTGGTGGTTACAGAAACCTATTCATAGAATAAAACTGCATTGGATACTACACCCATGCATGCACACAAACACATATAAAAACTGGAAAATGCTGAATAAGGGAAAGTCTGTGTCGTGTAATTAACTGTGATGTATCAATGTCAATGTCCTAGAGTTGACCTTGGGCTCCAGCTCAATAAGATGATATTAAGGCAGGGCAGAGGACCTGGGAACAAGGAGGGTTAAACGAGATCATCTGTATAAAGAACAAAAACCAGGAAGGTTAATCAGATCTAAGGGTAGCCGGGAACTGTTTTTGTCTTCTATCTTTCCTTGACTTGAAATAAATCTTTATATTCCAATACCCACCCCTCTATAATCTTTTGACTTTTAATTTCACAGACAAGAACCCAATACGAGGAAAACCTGTTTCCTTTTTGGACAGAAAAGGAAGAATTTGGTTTACAACATCAGAGGGGAAGTGGGTAAAAAGACCTGAGACTCTGAAAGCTATCTTTACAACTTCCTGTTACTCTCTAATTATTCTGAAATATGAGGTGTTTTTAAAATCATATTATGAAGCAGTACATGCAAATAGCCAAATGAATGGTACTGACAGTATCTATAAAAACTCACTGGACCAAAGATAGTGATTTCTCTTCTTTCTCCAACCTTCCCATTTCACAATCTCAAAGTTTCTTGAAGATTAAAAATATTGAGAAACAAATAAATGCATCTATAAAATAACACACATATAAGCAACTTTTTAAAGGGCATATCAAGGATCCCCAAAGCCCACACAGGCCCTGAGCTGGGACTCCAGAGCAGGAAATGAGAAGAGGTTCTTCAGAGAACAGCAGCCCAGGAGCACAGGCCTCCCCTTCTCGTGGGCTGTTCTTTCCAGCCCTTTCTTTGGCTCTTTTCCTCTGAGGGGGTCACACGCTCCTCGCTCTCACCCCCGGGACTCCAGGCACTGCATTCTCAGCTGTCACTCTTGAACAGCATCCTCTTCTCCGCCCTTGCCATATGATGGTCGCTGGCAGCATTGCACCATCGTGCTGCCAGCCACGGGCCGCAAAATCAGATGAATAAATAACCTTCTGATTCAGAAAAATGACACACTTGGCGGGGGCAAAGGGCGCATTTTTCCCTAAGTGTTAAAATATTGTCAAAGCTACAGATATTTTTTTTTTCGAGAGGAGACAAGTTGCAGAAATGACATACAAACGACATCTAGAGACCCACTTGTGAAATATGCTCTTTCAACCCACTCTTTCTCCCTGCTCTGTCTGCATGTGGCTTGAAAATGAGATGATTCTCGTGGATACTGCTACCGAATCATCTTTGAAGCAACCAGAAAAAAGGCTCCACCTTGGTGAGTCTGCGAAGGGAGCCTGAAGGATGAAGATAGCAATGAAAACACTCAGATAGGAGAATTTTCTTTAATTTGGGAAGAAAGGGGGAATATAGGAGAAAGGTCTTTGATTTAAATTCTCTTCCAAGCCATGGTTTTCCAAACATGGGTGTCTAAAATTTTTCAATGGGTATTAACATAACAGATTTGCTTGGATGGACCCGAAAGTCCCTGCATCACTAGCTGACATAGATTCTCCATCCAACACCTCCCAGCACAATGTGCAAGGATATAATTACCTCCTGTGCAAGTCGGTCCTTGGAAATTCAGTTAGCGCCAAGCACCGAGCGCCACTAGACAGCCATATGGTCCTCCCTCTCCCTCTGTGATATTTTTATTCAGAATTTTCAGTGCAGGCCCTGGTTTTTGGCTGCGGGATTGCTGAATTCTGTCTTGTGAGGCCTCTTGCCCATGGTAACTCTTGGGAGCTGCTTTTGGATACAGGGAAAAATGATTCATAATTGAACCAAAGTGATTCTTTTAATGAACTCGCCCCGGGGGATACCAAGCTCTTTTTATGAGCAAATTTAATGAATCATAATGAATTTCATCACATGAAAATGATGTGTATATACCATAAAGGAGCCCCAAAGCTAACTATCCCAGACTCAAAGGGAAAGGAACAATAGGGGAACTATTTGTAAGAAACAAATATGGGCACAGAATGAAAAAAAAGGTAAGCATTTTATATGGGTTTTTAATATGAATAATGAGGGATACGAATACAACACACATAATCTCTGAAGTAATTTTCAGCAAAAAATAATATATACAAATTAGTATAGTACTTTTTTATAAGGGCTCTTCAAGCTTTTTTTCCCAAACTTTGTTTATTAGAGAAAAAAAATTTCCCTTCAAAACATTAATCAAATCCCTACTCCCTGATGAGGACTTCTCTAGCTCCCCCACTGAGTTCTTCAAATATCTGAACGTCCCTAGCCTGAATCCCCAAATGTGCAGTAGCCCTCACCCCATGGTTATATGTCTCTGCCATCAGACTAGATCATGAATCTCTAAAGTCAGCAATACAGAAAGAATAATCCTTTCCCTCAATGAATGTAAAAGACCAACAAGGAGACAATCACGTAATACACGTTCATAGTTTGCAGCATGGACAAGTTTAGAGTGAGTATTCCCACACTTTAAGGAAACAGAACAGGTTTGTAGGAAATCATATTTAATCCGAAGCTCAAGTGGATGGTGTTTGCCCCTCTAGATAAGCTCCATGTCCTTATCCATCCCGTTCTGTGCTTCAGGAAGCTGGGCTGTGTGATCTGCACTCATAGGCTTCCCCGGGGTTCTGTTGGGTCCTCTGGTGGATGATAGAAGTAGATGTGGAGGTAGGAGGAGGACGGTGTGGCTGGTTTTTCATCTCTCATCTCACCCGCAGCCTTGACCCTAGGTTCTTCCTCATTCCTGTGGGTTATGCAGCCTTTCTAGACCTTGGATGCGGACCCTGTAGTTACATAGTTCTGGTGGGCTACCTGTTTCCAGGACTATCTGAGCAGGACTCATCCAAGATAAATCAGAGATGAATGGATCACAAAATTATGGGATATACACACAATGGAATTCTATTCAGCAATAAAGAAGAAAAAAATGATGTCATTTGCAGGCAAATGGATGGACCTGGAGAACATTTTGTTAAGTGAGATTTGCCAGTCACAGAAAGTGAAGGGTCATATGTTTTCTCTCATATGCAGAAGCTAGGGAGAAATAGGGATACAAGAGGGACTTTAGATAATGGAAGACAAACCCAGTGGAGCTATGGAGGGAGTCTAGGAAAGGGTGGTGACTGGGGGAGGGAGGATCAATGAAGGAAACACTTCCACTGACATTATGTACATATGTGAAATTACCAATGTCAATCTCAATATCATGTATGGGGAAGGAAAAGGAGGGGTGTATTGTGTGCAGGTATATCCCTATCACTCTGAACTACATAATGATGTGAGATTACAATGCACCACCAATAAAAGCATTTAAAAAAAAGAGATAAATCAGAGAAAGGGGCATGTCAGGCAGTACAAAGAAGGGAAGCATAGGCAGACTGGCTTTTTTAAAGTTTCAAGAAGAGCCAGGCGTGGTGGCGCACTGCTATCTCAGTACTTGGGAGGCTGAGACAGGGGGGTCGCAGGTTCGTGGCCCGCCTCAGATACTTAGTGAGGCCCTCCACAACTTAGTGAGACCCTGCTTCAAAATAAAGAATAAAAAATAGGGCTGGGGGTGTAGCTCAAAGGTAGAATGCCCCTGAGTTCAATCCCCAGTACTGCAAAAAAAAAAGTTTCAAGGATTTCCATTTGACAGGGACACACGACAAAATGGGGTATGGGGAAACAAGTGAGGAGGTGGGGAGGATGGGGCCAGTGAGGTGTGTGTGGGACAGTCACAGAGGATCATCAGTGACATGCTAAAGAACTGGGGACCTACTCTTTAGGCTTAGGGAAGACCAAAGGGGGACCAGAGAAGCTTCCCCTCCAGGCACTGACATTTGGAAAAAGCTAGACATGGGCTGTCCATTAGTGCAGAACCCCGCCATTTTGCCACTTACAGAACTGAGGAAGCATGTTTTGGTGGGATGGTTCATGAAGCAAATGGTGTCCCGGAATGGGAAAAGGGTCGAACAAACCTAGGTTGATCCACTCTGCCTGTGTAGACCCCTATTGCTGTGGCATTTTTATAATGCCCTGTTCTGGTTATTTGGTACAACTTCAAGCCAAACCAGCGATGGATCCAGCATCAAAAATATAAATAATAAATACATAAATAAATCTATGGAAAAGTGGAAGTTTATTGAACATAAGAACATTTGCAAAATGAAAGACAATTCTATGTAAGGTGCTTCTTCTGTGACTTTATACATAAGAGATGATAACCTTCATTAAAAACAACAGTTTCTCACTCCCCCATTAGATAAATGCTGAACGAATTTTGAGGAAAGTGGATTTGAGTGGCTGGCAAGGTACAAACTGAAATGGGGCACTTATATATATGTTTCACATCGGTTTGACTAAAAGAAGGATATTCCCTGGGATGTTCTAAGAAATGGATTGCTAAATAGGGTGCTGTGGTGCATGCCTGTAATCCCGGTACTTGGGAGGCTGAGGTAGGAGTTCACGGCCATCCTGGGCAACCAAACAAGATTCCATCTCAAAATAAAAATAAAATGGAGGGCTGGGGATATAGCTCAGTGTTAAAGTGTTGCTAGGTTCAATCCCCAGTACCACAAAAAAAGAAAAAGAAAAAGAAAGAGTAGAAAGAAAGAGAGAAAGAAAGAAAGAAGAAAGACAGACAGACAGAAAGAAAGAAAGAAAGAAAGGAAGGAAGAAAGAAAGAAAAAAGGAAGTATTAGAAATAAATTTTCATCATGTCATAAGAAAAGACATATTCAAAAATGGCTTGGTAAAGGCAATTTAGCTTTTTGAAAAAAAAAAGGTGTGTTCACACAAGAGCAGGGTAAGGCAGCACGCATGGCAGGAAGTTTGCCCAGTTTTCATCCCTAATGCAGATTTCTACACTACTCTTCTATTGGTGGGAGCCAGGTGGTTTCAGTCTTACTGGATTGACTAATTTGTCTAGAACAGAATGCTGGGGGAGGGGTTGGAATTTGCAATTTTTAGGAAATGCTAGCCCTCACTTACAAATGAACAGGAACCTATACAAGATTACAAAATGGCGGTTTTATAAAATGGAGTTACTCTAAATTAAGGTAATCCTTGGATAGAAAAGATTTAATTATGTTCTCACAAAAGAAAAAAAAAGGAAGAGAGGGAGAGAGGCAAGGAGGAAGAAAGGAAGGAAGGGATTGCTAAGATCAAATCTTAATTCTAAATGTTCATGGCATTATTTCTGCTATGCATTCTTCATGACTTCATCTCCCCCACCCCCTTTCCTAACCCCCCTCAGTCACTCCCCTGGAGTCTCTGCTCATCTATCTGATGTTGTTCTTATTTCCAAATATCTCTCTAGCTTCCACGTATAAGAGAAAACATATATCTACTCATTCTTTGGGACAATTCCAATCTCAAAGACTTGTGGAGTAAGGTGGGGGGACCCAGTGGGGAGGGCAACAAAAGTTGTGTGCATTTATTATTCTAAAACTCTATACTCCAATATGATGTAGTTACAATGCACACAATTTAAAAATATCTTAATTCTAGGAAGATGGTGAATGGTTTAGACTTGGAGGTGGGAAAGGAGTCAAGATTCTCCTAATGAGTGGTGATTTAAAGGTGGCAACATAGAAATAGAGATCAGGAAGGAGCCAGGAGCCCAGATGCCAAGGAGGGAATCAGTAGCAATAAACTGTGGTTCCCAGCATGGCTCCAGGGTGGCTCCAACCTTCCCCTCTAAGCAACTAGGGGATTTTAATGTCTTCCCAAAGCAGAAACCAAAGTAGCCTAGGAGCTCTCAGACACCAAACATGGAGCCATTGAAAACCCAAAAAAGTGAAATATGTTTCCAGTTTCTATTTTAGCTATTTCAAGCACAAACATGTTTGGTCCCTCACACATATTATTTTTATATGAACACTTGAGAAGGTGTGGCTCTTTTTATGTTGCACCTGCAGTCTCATATTTTTATAGCTAGAAGAGATGTTTCTGGCATCGGAGATTAGGTATCTTCCTTGAAAAAGAGGAATCATGCAAGTGAATATAGGACTCCTTAAATAATGGGACTAAAGGGTTGGGTATTCGCACAGTGGGGGGCACTTGCCCAGAATGCACAGGGGCCTGGGATTGCATCCCCAACACTGCAAAAAAAGGGGGGATGGGGGAGGACTAAAGATGGAAAACTTCATTGACTACCACAAAATGAAGGAGAGTGGGGCAAAGATGGAAAACAGGAAATGTCTGGTGGAGGCATTAGAGGACAGGAGATGGTGCAGGTGCGATAGACTGTTGACAAGGAAGGCGAAGTCAGCTTTGTTGTGGAGAATAACAAAGGCCCAAGGCACAGAATACAATATGCAGCTGCAGAACTGGAGCCAAACAAAGACTTTTTTGTTATTCCTATTATTCTGGAACAGAGGAACCTCAACAGGAACTCCAGGCAGAGGATGTACCATTTATCTCACTCTCAATATAGAATGATTTTTTTTTCACTAGGATTTTGATGTATGTGTCCTATAGAATAGACAATTTCGGAGGGAGAGAAAGCAAGAGAGTTTTACGTTATCCCTTTTAACTGGGTCTGTTTCCTTGGGAAGAGACATGACTTTCAACTCAAGATTATGAGCACCGCTTTGCTTCTGTTTTGCAAAAAGGTGTTCTTTAAAAGAACATTCCTTTATCCTTGGCAGAGAAATTTCGAGAAGAAAAGTAATGTATTTGGATTGTAAATTCATAGCCGACAGGGGAGCTGTGGTCAAAATCCTCACGTATAAAATAGCCTAGCATTGTTGGCTGATAATAAGCATTGGACATCTATTCTCTATATCTCTCTAACAAGCAAAAACATGAAAGTATAAAATCATAGAGAAGCAGTCGCATGGGAATCTGGTGACCTAGTTTCTCAGCCTGCACTATCTCAGACCATTTATACCTCACTATCATGTCTTCAATTCTCTGGGGCTGGTTGGCTTTGCACCTGGAGTCAGTAATCTCCCAGGTACCTTACAATTTCCTCTTCTCTTCTACACAGAGTTCTATCTGTACCATAAAGAAAGGTAACATGAGGTGCTTACCTTTTAAAGGCTGCAGTTTCTAATTAGAGACATGATGTTACATGTGTACATACATATGCATTATATATGCAGTTTCATAACACATAAACATGTATCTTTTCTATGGTTTTGCATGAGGAGCACAGGTGGGGAAATTATTTA
The DNA here is from genome assembly GCA_004027185.1 of Glis glis. Classification (NCBI taxonomy): domain Eukaryota; kingdom Metazoa; phylum Chordata; class Mammalia; order Rodentia; family Gliridae; genus Glis; species Glis glis. Next base: position 110,475 of record PVJS01000649.1, on the reverse strand, counting down.
ATTTTTCTGCCTCCATACATCCATGCATCATAGATATGACACATTTTTGAAGTAAGGGGCCTGACTCTAGTCCTTGCCATATCAGGCACCTGGCTACAGTTCCTCTATCTCTCCGAGACATCAAGAGCTGTCAAGTGTCACATACTCTGATTGGTGCAACAGAATGGCCGTACACAGACCCAGACAGGAAGCTCACGACAGGCCGAGCATAGCACGGAGATGTCACAGAAAAGAAAGAGTGACCAACAGTGAAGAATACAAAACATTTTTTTAATCAGAAAGGTAGAGAGTGAGAGGCTGGGCACATCTCAGAAAGCAGGAGCCCATACAAATAGCTAAGCAGTGGGTAGCTCCTAGAGAGGTGGAGAAATTAGTGTGGGAGGGAAGATTCAGACCCTCAGTAATCACAGATTCTCAAAGTTAGTGATACTGTGCCCAGGAGGGATGCTGGACCCATCCAGGAGATTATAGTAGCTGTGATGCAATAGGGGCATCGAATAAAATCAAGGGAGCCGTGGAAGTGCCCAGAGAGGTCTGAGAATTTTTTTTCTTCTGAAAAGGGGATGGTAAACCAATAAATTTGGAATCTATAGATGAACAACTGGAGATAACATTGGAGAAGAGCCAGAGCCAGCCGACAGAGGATGCTGAAAACACTTTTGACTGTCTGCTGTAGACCATGAGAACCGCTGGGAGTGTGCGTCTTCATGAAGGATGGACATGGGAAGGATCAGCAACCAGGTTCAGGAGCATGGCTGAGGACCCAAGCAGCGATGCTTCCATGAAGCATCATCAGGCTCAGGCCACGAGTGTGTTTGCTCCTTGAAGACGGGCCTCAGCCTCTGTAAGATTCCTCTTCATTGCTAAGGTCAAAGGCAAAAGGACAGAGTGGGTTTAAATCTAGCCCATATGCCAAGTTCTAGTATCCCGAGAGTCTAAGCGTTTTATGACATGGTGCATGACCTATAGATAGTTGAGAGGAGCTCGCAATCATGTGCATCTCAAATAGACCTCATGCACTTTAAAAACAAAAGCTAAGCCCTTTGGATGGAATAAAATTTCTTACTACAGCTCCTTGAGGCCTCTATGGCGAGAGGAATTCAGAAAAACTCATAAATGAAAGTGCTACCTTCCCAGGTAAGGATTAGTGATTTACCAGTCACCTTCTGGAGGGAAGATCTCATTCAAAGTGTCGCCAGATCATGGCAGATGGGGATGGGTATCTTTGCAGCTGGCCTCGTTCAGATCACACCATGCGGGTCATCGTTGGTTGGCATGAATGTCTGCGCAGAACTTAACCTGAGCAGCTGGTGGGCAGGCCAGTTAAGCTGCTTTAAATTTCCCCCCTGAAATCAGGACAAAGTGTGTTTCGGGAGAAAAAGCCCTAGAGAAGGAAGAGAGCAGTCATTTCAAAAGTCATGGTGCTTTGTCTCAGCTCCCGCCTCAGACAGGGACAAAAATCCTTCATGTGACCATCTCAGTGGAAGCCGACTCGTAGGCAGCACCACCGAGCCCCAGCTCTCTGCTCAACTGCAAAAAATAGAACAGCATCTTGTGGCTCAGAAATTTATTTCCAGAGCCTGCCTATTCCTTTCTGGAGGCATAAATCGGGTTCTTTTCAGTCATGTTAAGAGGAACCTAATTGCATAATTCATTCCATGCAGGCTTTTCCATCCTTAACAATTCTGGCCCTGTTGGAAGCAAAAGCCAATTTTACCATGATTGAGCTAATACAGTGTTTTGCGCAAACACAACCCCTTTATCTGGGAAGATCAAAATCATTATTTCTCATACACTTTCACAACAACCTTCAAAGTGTGTAGGTGGAGAGTATTATTATTCATACCAGATGGAAAAGGCAAATCGTAGTGCAAATGAGAGGAGAACTAATTATTTTGACTCCTAGATCATTCTTTTCCACCTTTGGTCTCCTTCTAGCTCTTTTCCCTTCGTTCCTCTTGCCCAGGTAGATAGATAGATAGATAGATAGATAGATAGATAGATAGATAGATAGATGAATAGATAGATAGGTGATAGATAGATAGATAGATATAGATGGTAGACAGATAGAAGATAGATAGATGATATATATAGAAATAGTGCAATAAATGAATGTGTATTTCTGCAGGTGAGTCTGCTGGGCATGGTGTATTCAACGGAAATATAACCTAGGATCTCAGTTACCCTCCTCCCTCTCAGAGTCCCTGTGGTATTACAAAACTGTAGCATCCAGCTACAGTCCCTACCATGGCACACAAACTACTCTTACCAAAGTCAATACCAAAGACCTCCCAGTTGGAAAACCATCCCCTCATTACCAGCATCCAGTACCTGGTGCTTAGTAAGTGCTCAATATGTACCTGCTGAACGAATGCCCATACATCTCCAGAAAGATCCAAGTATTAAGTACAGATTCACCTTTTGTGAATAGATTAATATATTTTCCCTGAGAAGAGGTAGATTTATATATTTACTCAACATGCATTTATTTATCCACTCAGCAAATACTGAATGGCTACATGTTATGTGTTCATCTCTGGTTAGATGCTAAAATAAGAAAATTAATTTAAAAAAAACAGCTCCTGTTCACAAGGACACAATACTTGCAGAAAAAAGCATGCTAACAGATGATATAAAAATGATGTGCTTAAATGAAGTAGCAGATGTACACATGAAGTATTATCTACTCTTATGATGCCAGTAGATAGAATATAGGTAATGGAAAGACTTTTGAAACTGTGAAATTCTCCCCCAAGAGTATGGAAGAACTTGGGGGTCCTCTGGTCATATATCAAGTTGTTCAATAAGCGAGTGAAGGACTCCTCGTAGACATCTAACTCTATCAAGCCTTGTACATTCTGCTATTCAAATGCCATCCATTTTTTAAATGTATTATTCAGGTAAAGCAGCATAAAGAAGATGTTTCAATATTTGCCACTGAATATTGCACCTACCCTCAAAGTATGGGTGCATAGTGGTAGACACTCCAAACTCCGCACATAGCCTTATTTTTTATTCCAGTCAACCATAATGAAACTACTATATTCTGCAGTGATTTTCTTTTCCTTAACATAAAAAATATTGTCAACATAAGAAAATTCTTTATCAGAGATGCCAACATTTATCATGATTGGGGTTGGCAACTAGAATAAAGCTCAGAATATATGGGTTTAGCGATTTAACTGTGTCTAAATAAGGCATAATGATCACAAGTTATTTTTGACACCCCAAATTTTCTTTTTTGTCACTTACACTTTGAAGAGAAACTTCATCTTTCTCCTGAGTTGTGCAATGGATCATGGTATCTGAAATCTCATAGGCAAAACAAAATCTCCATACAAATTATTTTAATTTAAAAAGTAGATGGAACTCTTAGAACAAAAGTGCTAAGGAATAAAATAATACTAGGGTCCCACTACTGTTAATGATTCAGCATCACTAACTTAAAAACAATGTTTTGACCCCATATTAACAACACTAGATTGCCTTATTTTAAGATAAGGAGTCCTCTCTACGTGAATATTCCTTATTCCAAAGTGGAATGTTTAATATAAAGAAAGTTGTTGATTCTGCATTTATTTATTTATTTATTTATTTATTGGTATTAGGGATTGAACCCAGGACAGAGGACCATTCTACCCCTGAGCCATACCCCCAGGCCTATTTTATTTCTTTTATTTTGAAACAGGGTCTCACTAAGACGCTGAGGGCCTCGCTACAATGCTGTGGCTGGCTGTGAACCCATGATCCTCCTGTCTCAGCCTCCCAAGCACTGGGATGACAGGTGTGCACCACCACGCCCGGCTCTGTTCAGCCTTTAAGCTATCACTCCAGTAGGCACTATAGCTTAGTTGAAATTATATCCATGGCTAGAATCCAGAGATGTTTGAAAAATGTGTTAACACACTGGTGGGACAGGTCAGTAAGAAGCCCAACTGCATGAAAGTCATTGGGGATTTTGGTGAGACAACTCATCCCCTAGACAAAGTACTGAAAACAAGCAACTACATTAGTTAAAAAATAATTAATTAACTAATTAACTAATTAATTAAGTAAGTAAGTAATGAATGAATGAAATTGGTTTTTTGCAAGGAGGAGGCCTACTATGTATCTGCTAGGTCGGTTTTCTTGTTCGGTTCCTCTGTCTGAGAGCGGGAGCTATGAGTAGCATCCTAAGACGTTCTTTCAATAATGACTCAACCCTCAAGGTTACGCAGACCTCCCCAGCCTCCTGGTACTCGCGCGGGCCACATCAGTAATCACTCTCGCTTGCCTGGCTTGCACCTGAACCTCTTCAGGCTACCTCTAGGCGCCCCTGGGGTGCATCACGTAAACCCACCAGCTCACCTGTGTTTCTTTCCTGCAGGTGTCTCCACCACAGATGCTGCTGGAAATACTGGTGCTGCTGGCTGAGCTCTTGGTTCTGAGACTTGAGCAGCATCAGTGGGGTGTGTGTCAATGCACCCTCCCTAAGTGCCCAACACCACCAACCTGCATGGCCCTCTGTCCCCAAGGCTGCACTATGTTCTGTTCTGAAGGGGAAATCTTGCCCTTTATCTCCATTCTGTCCTCTTGAACAAGGAATCCAAACTCTGCCTGCAGTCTCTCTCTCCTCTCTCTCTCTCTCTCTCTCTCTCTCTCTCTCTCCAGAGGGCTCAGGCATGAGTCCCTTGACTTACAAGGAAGACAATGACATCATGTAGACATTCCTGATGAAACTGCTCCCTGAGTGCACAAGGACCAAGTCCTACTTCAGGCAAATCAGCCTGCATACTAGGCCTGGGAGAGCCACCCCGCCATCAGCCCACCAGCCCATTAGCCAAGCTCAAGTGTGCTTGCATCTTAGCAGTGAGAGAATATTAATGCAAAAGAGACATTTTCCTTTACTCTTTTAAACATTGGAGATGGAAATACTATGGTATGGATATGAAAAGACTGGCTTTGGGGTAACACAATTCTGCTATTTACTTTTGTTGTTGTTGTTGTTGTTACTGGGGATTGAACCCAGAGGCATTTTACCTCTGAGTTACACCCCAGTCCTTTTTATGTTTTATTTTGAAACTGGGTCTAGCTAAGTTACTGAGGCTGTCCTCTAACCTGTGATCCTCTTGTTTCGGCCTCCCAAGTACTGGGATTACAGGTGTGCGCCACTATGCCCAGCTTGCTACTTACTTTTATGTCACTTGGGGTGAGCCTAAGTAATTTCTCCAAGCCTCAATTTCTTAGTCTGTAAATTAACAGGACCCATAATAGTTTCTATCCAATGGGATTATTTCAAATGAGAACTAAATGTCATGATATATATAAAATATGCATGTATGAAACCCCCAAAATGTGAGCTATTTTGTTCCTTTGACATCTACTAATAAAGTATAACTTACAAAAACAGGGTATTAGGATCCCCCCTCTTTGTAACAGAATCTTAGCCATCCTTAATCTCTTGCGGGCCGTGGAGATGCAGCGTGAATTGTGTCTGGTGGGCAGGATGGTGCCAAGTGAAGGAGAGAGTCAACCAAGAGTAAAGGGCAGATGCCACAAAGCAGCCAATGAGCAGCTGGCTAGAGCTGTGGGCGGCACATGGAATAACATCTGCACATGCTTTGTGCATATTTTGCCGGGGGTCAAGTTACTATGTGAAAGTGTGGGCCTGGAACTGACATATTTGGATACAGAGACTAATGAGAACTTGGAAAACATGCAAATATCCCCATTTCCAAACAGTTAATTCAAGATTGGAAAAACAGCCACGTGTGGTGGCACACACCCATAATCCCAGTACTTGGAGGGGCTAAAACAGGAGGATCATGGGTTCGTGGCTACCCTCACCAACTTAGCAAGACTCTCAAGAACTTAGGGAGATCCTGTTTCAAAATAAAAAATAGAAAGAGCGAGCGGTGTAGCTCAGTGGTAAAATGCCCCTGGGTTCAATCCCAGTACCAGAAAAAAAAATTGGAAAAATAAGGAAGATGTATGTCACATTTTCTAGTAAAAAGCTCTCCGAGACCATATCATAGGAAGTTTCTGTTACTATAGAGAATTTAGCAAGATCACAAATCTGGTTAATAGTATTGGTGGAGGATCTCAATATCGAAGACTATAAATATATTTAATTGAATTGTTCTTTTGTTCATGATATGTATATTAAGAAAAGGTTATCTGAGCATGGTGACACACTCTTGGAATTCTAGTACTTGAGAGACAGGAGGATCACAGGTTCGAGAACAGCCTCAACAAGTAGCGAGACTCTCTCAACCTAGCAAGACTCTGTTTCAAAATAAAGAAAAAAAAAAGGCTGGTGGTGTAGCTCAGAGGTAAAATAACCCTGGATTCAATTCCCGGTACCACAAAAAGAAGAATGAAAAAAAGCAAGAAAGCAAGAAAGAAGGCAAGAAAGCAAGCAAGCAAGAAGAAAGAAAAGAAAAGAAAAGGAAAGAAAGAAAGAAAGAAAGAAAGAAAGAAAGAAAGAAAGAAAGAAAGAAAAAGGAAGGAAGGAAGGAAGGAAGGAAGGAAGGAAGGAAGGAAAGAAGGAAGGAAGGAAGGAAGGAAGGAAGGAAGGAAGGAAGGAAGGAAGGAAATTCAGAACTGGTTTCAGTTGAAGGATATTTTCACCCAACAGGTTAGATGAACATTTTGACCTCATTCCCCTTTCTCTTTCTTCCCCAGTCTTTTTCTGTGTTTTTCCCCCATCTTTCCTTGTATTCCTACTTCTTTCTCAGCCCTCTGTCTCAAGAAAGTACTTGATATTTTCTTTTAGATTACTTAAGAAATAAAAAGCGCTTTGCCTTTCTTTTATTTATTTTCAGGCTTTTATTAAATTGCTGATGGAAATTTTTTTTAAAAAATGACAACAGTTAAGTCGCACATGGATAAAGTTTGCTCCTGGCTAAAGACAAGCAAAAAGATCAAAATGCTATAGCAGTGTGGATGCTTCGTAGGTTACCTAAAGGAAAATAGTGCTACCTCTTTAAAAATGATGGTTACACAGATCTGTCAATAACACAGAGGCTCTAATCAGTGAAATTCGATATGGTCAAAAAAGATCAATGAAAGCAACCTTTAGTAAATATTCAAATGAAAAAAAAGATAACACCAAATAGAATGATTTCATGAAAAATTAATGTTTTATTTAAATGATACACAAAGCTTAGAAATGAATTAGCTTGTTTTAATAAAATTCATTTCCTCTATGTAAATTTGTCAATCTTACCAAAATTTGATTAAACTACGTTTTTACATAGATGGAATGTCTGTGAGTACTGAAACCCTAAGAGGTTATATACACAAGGATTGCAATAATTTTCTTGTCTAGAACTTTTTTCTGGCTCTTATACACACATATAGACACACATACACATACACACATGTTGTTTAATTAAAATTAATTAAATCAATAAGGGCGATTCAATTAATAACACCTTTGCATTTTGAATGAGGAACTTCTCCCCCAATCATGGTAGATGAGTTTTGTGGTCTGAATTATGCTCCCCTCAAAAAACTTTATATGTTCAATCCCTAACCCCTATTATCTCAGAGTGTGATTGTGTTTGGAGACAGAGTCTTTAAAGAGACAATTAAATGGAAATGAGATTGAAAGATTTGAACTAAATTCAATTTGAATAGTGTCCTTAGAAGAGGAGATTTGAATACACAGAAACACCAAAGCACAAAGATGCATAGTAAAATGACCGTGTGAAGATGCAATGGGAAGACAACCATCTGCAAGCCAAGTCGAAATTCTAGAACAAAAAGACACAACCAAACTAAAGAACTCACTGGATGAACTGAAGGTAAGTTGAGAAAAAATATTCAGCACAAGAAAACAAAGGTGTAATTTGTATCCCAGTAGGAAAGAAGAGCAAAGGTGAAAGAAATTTTTCAGAAAATGTTCCAAAACTAACAAAGAACATCAAGCTACATTATCATAATAATATAAAATTCCACTAGGTTAAATTTAAGAAATAGACTCCTAAGTACAGAGAACAGACCCCTAGGTCACCATTCTGAAGAACAGAAGTCTTGCACATTTATCTGCTGACTTCTGTTTTCCACTGATCGGTGGTTCATCTAGGAACTATGAACCCTCTACTATGTGGGATTCTTCTGATAAATAGAACCCCTATGTATATAAACTGGCTTGCACACAATTATGGCAGCCAAGAAGTCCTTTGTTCTACTGTCTGCTAGCCTGAGAACCAGGAAAGCCAGAGGCAAAGTTCCAGTCCAATCCCAGAGACCCTAGAGCCTGTAATGCTGATGTTCAAGGACAGGAGAAGATGAATGTCTCAGCTCAGATAAAGAGAATTCACCTTTCTTCCATTGTTTTCTTGTATTCAGGCTCTCAATGGACTGAATAATATCCAACTCCATTGGTGAAGGCAGATCTTCTTTACTTCATCTACTGCTTCCAATACTAATCTCTTCCAGAAACACCTTCACAGACACACTGAGAAATAACGTTTTACCAGCTACCTGGGCATCCTCAGGTTGACACATACCATTAAGCATCATAGAAGCGAATTCTTTCTGACTTCCATCTGCACTAGTGTAAGACAAGTGGGATCCCCTGACACTGGAGAGGAGACTGAAGCAGAGATGTAAGATATACAACAGGTGTTGCATGGGCTGCTGCTGTTGCTGCAGGTGACCTGATGTGAAGCTATGTGCTGTAGTTTAACTGAAACCATATGTAGCTAAAGAAATGTGACATGGGAACCAGAGGAGTTCAGTATAGACCTCATTAATAAAGTAGTTATTAAAGAATAAACAAGGCCGGGCGTGGTGGCACACACTTGTAATCCCAGTACTTGGGAGGCAGAGACCGGAGGATCCGGGTTCGCGGCCAGCCTCAGCTACTTAGTGAGGCCCTCCGCAACTTTTTGAGACCTTGTTTCGAAATAAAGTATAAAAAATAGGACCGGGGGTGTAGCTCGGAGGTAGAACACCCCTGGGTTCAATCCCCGGTACCACAAAAAAAAAAGAATAAGCAAAAATTCCTAACATTATTTTAGACCTCTGTGTATAGCTACCTCTTTAGAGAATGGATCTCTGATCATTAATAACATCCACTGTAGAGAATACTGCATTGGACTTGTATCTAAACATTCTAGGTGGGGTCAGGGAACATGAAGATAGTAAATTTGACTTATTCTTTCTGTCAGAGCAACTTTGGCCTGATGGGAGCCAAATACAACCTTCAAGTCATGCTAATCAGCATCAAAGAATTTTTGCAGGGCTGTGTGGAACATTTTGGAGAACAGATGAAGGCCGAGTTCTGGCCCACTGGGAGCTTAAGATATGTGGCTTAAATCTTTCCCATTCGTTGGCTACTGACTGTTTCTCCGACTTTGGCCAAGTTCATCTACATGTGAAGTGAATTTAAAAAGTGGAATGTCAAGCAATTTCTAAACAGCTAGGGGAAAAAACACACAAGCAGGAAACTGTGGACCAGGTGCCATCGGCTGCACCTACTGGAGTGACCTGCTGTGGATGGTGACATGCTCAAGCCAAGATTTCCATCCATCAAAAGTCAGCAGGTGTTCAGAGCCACCTGTGTGTTTTTATCCTGCCTATAAGAAAGCTAGCCAAAGTAATTTTAAATTAGTAATAAAATCAAAAGGTTTGCAACCGGGGACCCCCTGGTGGGGATGTCTTTCCAAGTCCACTATCATTTGGCTCTTGTTCCCAGTTCCACACAACTTACTTTGAATTGCTAGTTCATATATGTGTGTCATTGACAAAGAGAAAAATTTCAGGAAAGTGGGTTATTTTGGGAGTAAGTTTTCCTCGAGAGGAAGGTTGTCACAAAAAGCCTGCTAGTATCAAAGACAGGCTCCATGCTGTCAGTGTTCCACCTTTGCAGCTGCTGATGCCGGCTCTAAGGACCTTTTAAGTGGTCACTTTCTTTTCTCCTTGCTACCTGTCCTTTGCTTGCAGACATTAGTCTAACTATTCTGAGTGTCCAAAAGCCTAGCTCACAGGAAGCTTTTTCTATATTACAAGCTATTTCATGCATCAAACACACACAAAAAGAATAGAGAATAATATAATGAACACTCGTAGACTTGCTTCATCAAAAACAATATTTTGTGTCATTACTTCAGTTCTTATTATTTTAGAGAAAGAAATCAATATAATTACAATTTAAATCTTCCATATACCCCTACCCTCCATTTTATCCTCCTTGAAAGCTAATTATTATCAGAGTTTGGGTTTTTAGTTGGCCTCAATAAGGTTTTCATGTTTTACTGTATGTGAAGATCTGTATTCATAAATAGTAAATTAAACTTCATATAGATGGCATAATGTTATAAGTGCTATTCTATGTCTTATATTTTTCATTGACCATTTTCTGTGATTTATCCATATATTAAGGTCTAATTCACTCATTTTAGCTATCAAAAAGCTGTACTGTATAAACATACTAGAATGTAAGAATCCATTCTCCTCCCGTGTATGTGTAGGTATTATCAGCATCTGTCCTGACAGACAAAGAGAAAGCAGGCATTCCTGTGCATGACTCATTGTGCACAGACATGAGTTTCTCTAAGGATCATCTATTGAAGTACAACTTTTGGGTCATAGTGTACACCTTCATTGTGTTAAATTTTGCCAAGTTTCTCTCCAAAGAAGGGATATGAGGGAGGCAAGGTGGCACATGCCTATAACCCCAGTACTTGGGAGGCTGAGACAGGAGGATTGTAGGGTTGAGGCCAGCCTGAGCAACTTAGTGAGACCCTCAGCAACTCAGTGATACCCTGTGTTAAAAATAAATATATATATATATATATATAAAAGGCTGGGGGAGTAGCTCAAAGATAGAATGTCCCTGGGTTCAATCCCAAGTACCAAAAAAGGGGGGGGGATATGACTTGACAGTAAGCTCTTAAGGAATATTTGTTAGTCTGATTTGCTGTGTCTAGGACAGGCAGATACCTCCAACTCCAGACTGGCTAGGTCGTAAGTGGCAGGTGGCAATCATAACTTAATCAGTAATCTACAACAGCCGGAGCTGACCTCTGCCCACAAAAGAAGACCCTGACACGGAGCCAGAATGTCCTCAGAATTTTGTGAGATGAAACCCCTAATCCCAGTTTACATCATGTGGCAGACGAGTGATGAACCGGCCGATGTGTATCAAAAACTAATCTATCTGAACGTCAGTTCGCTTGGTTACATAATTGGACTGCATTCTGTAAAGTTTAATTAGATTGTCACTGGCCAGCCCCAAGAGTTTTATTAATTTAATGACACCGAAATTAAATGATCCTAGCCTTGTTGTAAAAACACTTCCAGCTCTCTGAACAAGAGCATCCGTGTTTTCGATCGCAACCCAGGAGACCTGCTTTACCAGCTTTCCCCCACTTCTAGGGGAGGGAGCAAAAAAAAAAATCCAGGCTGGGAGTCACAGGGGAAGGATGGGCAGACAGACACTCAGAGCGATGAGGAAGAGAAGGGTATGCTTGATACTTCGGTGCCTACAAGAGAGGAGCCTGTTTGTCTCCCATATGCAAATTTGAGCTCACATTTGCCACTACCAGTGCAATCTTCAGCAAATACGTACCTCTCTGGGCCTCAGTTTCCACATCTGTATAATGTGTTATGAGAGTTAAATGATTAAAGACTTACGACAATGTCTGGCATATGGGAAGCATCGACTCTGACTATGACTTTGTGTTATGGGGAAGAGGGTGTATGAAAAGCAATCTGTCCCTGCACCAGGGTGACCTGAGATCAGCCCCACTCTGCTGCTACCAAGATGGATGGTCCTATGTAAATCACACTGTTTTCCTGAGTTTCCGTTTCTTCCTCTGTCCGCTCAGCCTGATACTCCATAAGCAGCCATCCTAGAACACAATGACAAGGAACAGTTGAGAGTGTGCATCCTACCCTCCCTTGTTCCAGATGAAAGAATTTGGGTTGACTGATCTCTGCTGCATCCTCCAGGGCTCACGAGGCAGTGGCAAGAAGCACACACCACCCAAAACAGAACCCAGACATGTGGAATTAGAAGTGAACACAGCAAGCAGGGTGCGGTGGTGCACGCCTGTAATCCTGGTACTTGGGAGACTGAGACAGGAGGATCGAGGACAGTCTCAGCAATTTAGAGAGGCCCTCTGCAATTTAGTGAGACCTTGTTTCAAAATAAAAAATAATATGGCAGGGGGTGTAGCTCAGAAATAGAACATCCCTGGGTTCAATCCCAAGTACCACAAGAAAAGGAGGAGGAGGAGGAGGAGGAGGAGGAGGAGAAGGAGGAGGAGGAGGAGAGGGAGAGGGAGAAAGTGAGGGAGAGGGAGGAGAGGGACAAGGAGAAGAGGAGTAGGAGGTGAATGGATCAGATCAGAGCACAGTTTTTCTAAACTCAAATTTACTCACCTTGCCGGGCATGGTGGTGCATTCTTGTAAATCCAGTACTTGGGAGGCTGAGACAGGAGGATCTCAGGTTCACGGCCAGCCTCAGCTACTTAGTGAGGCCCCCCACACCTTAGTGAGATCCTTTTTCAATCCCCAGTACTGCAAAAAAAAAAATTATTCACCTAGAGGAAGGATGGGGAGCTGGTGTCTGCCCCTCCCTGTCTCTCTACCCCTCAGGCAGAAACGGGGACACACGTGGCCACTTCCTCCTAGAGTTTAGTGCTTCATAAATGCCCAGATGTATTACCCAGCATATTCCCTAAGGCTGTTCATCTTTTCCTTGGTTCCTGGCTAGATGAGAAGTTACACTTATCCAGTGTCCTTGGAAACATGTAGGTCTTTTAAGTATTTTAAACTCCACATCTGCTCTTTTCGTCTGCAGTCTTATGCCCCATCTCAACTCTTCTTTGGAGGGAGGCTGAAGATATACTGTCTCTTGAACACGCACCGTCCATTGCAGTTTCGTGGCTCCACTATTGCCATCGAGAGGAAAGGCATTTTGACTGGGGAAGTCAAGGAAGTGGGGGGCATGATCTGGAAAGTCCAGCACCCCGTCACAGACTTGGTGAAACATGAAGAAAAAGTAGGAACTTGATGAAGGAAACACTTCAGTCAACACACGATATACATATGCAAAATCATCAATGACAACTTCAATGTGGTCCACGGGGAAGGAGGAGAGAGAGGGATGGGAGCCGGGGGTGATGTGTGCATGTGTACCTCTATCTTCATTATGTGCATGTGTACTCTGAACTTTTATGATATATGATTACAATGCACCCATAATTAAAAAAAAGAATTAAAAAAAAGAAAAATTACCATAGGGAGGAGACACGTATTGGTGGCAGGTGGACCCCACTGGAGCATTCCTGGTTCTAGATATATTATGTTCTTTTTTCCCATAAGCAGCACAAATCACTTGGCCCCAGAGCCAGCCCCAGGTGGCTGTATCTGGCCAGCAAGAGTCTTGCTGGGCTCAAGCCACGTGTCATTGGCCTGATTCTCCACAGCCCTCTGTGCCATGGCTGGGCACCCTGGAGGTTGTGCAGTGACTGAGGACTGTCAGTTGGCATTTTAATGAGTCTGATCACTTTTCATTATGGTGACTATATTATAAACATATCATAAAGTATGCTTCGTCCCCCCCCCAAGCTCTTTTCTGTTTGCTTTTGCGAAGAGAAAAAAAAAATTCTTCCTAATTTTTTTCCCACATACTAAGGGAAAATAAAGATGGAAAGTGCTTCTGGCAATAAGTATCATCTTCAGAATAACCTTTATTATGTGTGTGTGTGTGTGTGTGTGTGTTACTGGGGATCGAACCCAGGGGCATTCTGCCTCTGAGCTACACCCCCAGCCCTATTTGAATTTTTATTTTGAAACAAGGTCTCGCTAAATTGTGGAGGGCCTCTCTAAGTTGCTGAGGCTGGCCACAAACCTGGGATCCTCCTGTCTTAACCTCCCAAGTACTAGGATTACTGCACTACCATGCCTGGCTCTTTATGATGATTTCATTATGATGATAATGATGACTTAACTTCCCAATTGTATACAGCCTTACAGTGGGTACCATATAGAGAGTGTGACATCTATGGCCAACTCTCTTAACTCCTGAATGTTGAATTCCACAAGTGTCAAACTCTCAAATTCCTCCTCTTCCTCTGAATTTCTGCCTTTTCCAGTACACAGCCTGCCCCATCCCAAGTTGGAGACAATATTTGATTCCTATTGACCTAAACAGGGAGCCCTAGAAAGTGAAGCCTATTACTAAACTGAAATACTGTAAAAATAGCCGGGCATGGTGGCACATGCTTGTAACCCCAGTACTTGGGAGGCTGAGACTGGAGGATCCGGGTTCGCGGCCAGACTCAGCTACTTAGTGAGGCCCTCTGCAACTTAGTGACACCCTGTTTCAAAATAAATTATAAAAAATAGGGCTGGAGGTGTAGCTCAGAGGCAGAATGCCCCTGGGTTCAATCCCCAGTACTGCCAAAAAAAAAAAAAAATACTGAAAAAAGAAGAGATTAATGACTAATACAATTCAGGATGTTTTAAAAGCCACTTTGCAACCTGTAATTGTAATTAGCTGAGCCAACAGTGGTCTCTGTGCAACACATCAGACTTTAAACCAAAGTAGAAGTAGTGTCCTCTTTGTTCTAAATAGGACGGGGTTATTAATAAAGCCAGCTGCATAAATTGCAGAAATAAAAGATAGGCCTCAAGCCAGGCGTGGTGGCGCATGCTTGTCATCCCAAGACTTGGGAGGCTGAAACAGGAGGATCGCAGGTTTGAGGCTAGCCTCAGCTACTTAGGGAGGCCCTCCACAACTTAGTGAGACCCTGTTTCAATATAAAGAATAAAAAATAGGGCTGGGGGTGTAGCTTGGAGTTAGAATGGCCCTGAGTTCAATCCCCAGTTCACAAAAAAAAAAAAATATATAGGCCTCGTCAATAGTGGGAGCAGATCCTATCTGTTACTTGGTTTCTATCCTGGTGGCCTCATTGTTGACCAGCACCTCAAGCTGTCCCTGTTCCCATCCCCATCTCTGCTTGGTCAGGCCAGCACCAGCCTTTCCCTCCTCTCCAGCAGCTCCTACCACCTCGGGCTCCACATTTTTCAAAGTTAACCTTGGTTTAGTGACATGTAGAGGAATGTAGTTGCATCTGAACATGGGCTTCTTGGAGAAAATATACAAAAATGCTGCTGCGGATGGAAACTTCAATATCACAACAGGAAAATGAGATTGCGTGTAGCTCCCACCCCCCTTGCTCTACGGGGAGCTACACGCCCAGCCTCTGGCCATATGTCAGTCTGCCTTTTAAATAGCTCAATTAATCTCTGTAAACTTCAGTCTTCTTATCTAGAGAATGAGACAACAATCTAACTCAACACATTGCTATGAGGATTAAAGACATTCAGAGTGCAAAGACCACAAGAGCTCTTGGTGCAGTGGGTGGAATGTCATTTTTTTTTCTACTTTCCTATATTGTTTGCATCTTATGTCTCCAAATCCAATCCTAGGCAAGAAAACTGCCTGAAGACCCATGGACCCCCATCCTCACCTTCGCCACAAACACAAAATAAAGTGCCTGAATCCAAGTTGCTTCTTTTCCTCTTTTACTGCCTCCCTTCTCAATCTCTCTTCCTCTCTCTCTCTCTCTCTCTCTCTCTCTCTCTCTCTCTCTCTCCTCCTTCCTTTCCTCCTTCATTCTTCCACAAATAAAAAATGCAACTAATTTGAGAGCCAAATATTATATAGGAAGGTTCCAAATTATAAACCTCCCCCTATTATATTTCTCCTTCCAATCTTATTTTCAAGGGTCACGGCTTCTTTATTCGTTCAATGTTTCTGTTGAAACTATTCTTCCTGATTCGAAGTACCAGGCTTACGGCACTAAGTCTTGGCTTATTGCTTTTCGTTGTATTACTTTACTTTGGCTCGTATTCCTGTTTTACCAGATGAGGATGTAGACCTGCTAAATCCTCAAACTGCCAAGCTTCTCATTCAATCACACCGTGTTCACATACATGTTAAATAAACCAGTAACAGAAATGCACATTATCATGACTAAGTAAATATTTTTCTCCACAATTCCAAGTAGAGTCATATGTTGCTTAACGATGGGGATGTGTTCTGAGAAATATGGCAATAGGCGATTTCATCATTGTGCAAACAGGACAGTGTGTACGAACAGAAACCTATATGGTCTAGCCTGCTGCACACTGAAGCTGGATGGTCTAGCCTATGCTCAACTACAAACATGTACCACATGTCACTGCACTGAATACTGCGGAAATTATAACAATGGCATGTGTGTATTTAAATGTCTCTAAACATAGAAAAGTACAATAAAAATGTGTAATAAAACCTGGGCATAATGGCACATGCCTGTCATCCCAGTCCTTGGGAATTGCAGGTCCAGAGCTAGTGCACAGTAACTTAGTGAGACCCTGTTTCAAAATTAAAAAATAAAATAAAATAGGGCTGGGGGTGTAGCTCAGAGGTAGAATGCCCCTGGGTTCAATCCCAGTACCAAATGTGTATGTATGGAGCATGAAGGACTGCACACTGCTCAGAGTGGTGAACGCATTCAAAGGCTCAGGACGTCACCTTGCGCCGCTGTAGACTACAGACACCATGCCCTTAGGCTACGCTCAATTTATTTTTAATCATTTCTTCAGTAATAAATTAACCTTAGCTTTTTTGGTAACTTTTTCACTTTGTGAACTTTAAACTTTTTTTTAAACTTTTCAACTCCTTCGTAATAACTCTTAGCTTAAAATACAGACACATCCTACAGCTGCACAAACATCATTTCTTTATTTTCTTCCTCTATAAGCTGCTTTCTTTTCAGTTTTTTTTTATTCTATGAACTTTTTAATTATTTTTTTTTTTTTTTGCGGTACCGGGGATTGAACGCAGGGGCTTTTTACCTCCGTGCTACACCCCCGGCCCTATTTTTTATACTGTATTTTGAAACCGGGTCTCACGAAGTTGCGGAGGGCCTCACTAAGGAGAGAGAGAGAGAGAGACAAGGAGAGAGAAAGCGAGAGAGCTGAGACTGGCTGCGAACCCAGCTCCTCCAGTCTCTGCTTCCCAAAGTACTGGGATTACAAGTGTGCGCCACCACGCCCGGCATGTATGAACTTTTTAATTAAAAACTAAAACACAGACGGGCACATTTGCCCAGGCCTACATAGGCTTGGGGTCGTTGCTATCACTCTTCCACCCCCACCTCTTGTCCCATGAGAAGTCTTCAGGGGCAGTCGCATCCTGTGATAACAAGGACTTCTTTTGGAACACCCCCCCCCCGAAGGGTCTACCTGAGGTTCTTCTTGGGAACGTGTGACACTTTTCGGAAATACATCCACGGTGGTTTAGATGAAAGTCATTCAGGCATCCATTTCTGGAATAGGGAGGTTTTGTCCATTTTGGGAATTTGCTCTGGCTAATGCTTTTCCTCCCCAATCCTCCGAGCTAGAGTTTCTGAGTAGCCTTTGGCTGCTTCACATCTACCCCTACAGGCTCACCACTCGCTTTCACATTGAGTAATTAATAGTTATTCTTGCGTTATCTCAACCAGCCCTGGCTAGGACTACATTTAACCTCATAGTTGCATTCTGCCTTTTCTTCCAACATTGGACACTTTTTGATTTGGATATGATCAGCACAGTGATGACAGGGATACACTTCTGAGCCTGGTCTTCCGTGTAGGTCAATAGAAGTTTCTCCATATCTGATGCGGGTTCTTCTCTAAAGTTTTTGTTAGCCTTGTTGCCTTCAGCAAAGCGAATCGCTTAACAGCTCACATCGCCTTGTTCTTGTTCTTGACGATCATAGCGATGGTGGAATGGGATATGCCTGGCTGATGTTCACACCTTCACGGTTCTTAATCATTTCTAATTTTGTTGCCAGGTCAATAATGTGGCTTCTTAAAGGCAGTATTAGAAGTGGATTCTGTACACTTGGAGGACATGATCATCGAAAGGGGAGATTAAATCAAGAGCAAGAGATGCGGGAAACACAAGGCTGAATCTGCCACTGGTACAACACGGCATAGTGTGTGACAGTCAATTGTTTTTTCCTGTAAGTAGAAGGAGTACTCTCTAAAATAATGATAAATGTATAGTGGAGTAAGTACACAAACCAGTAACAAGGCATTTGTTATCCAGGATTATCTACTATACATAATTGCATGTGCTATACTTGAGTGCAGCTGGCAGAACCGTGGACGTGTTTGCGCCGTCACTGCTAGCATGGGAGGACAGCATTTGCTCTAGGATGTCACTAGGAGGTCGAAATTCTTCAGCTCTGTTAGAATCTGATGGGACCACCATCACAAACACGGTCTATCGTCAACCGAAACATTATGCAGTGCATACCTGTAGTTTAGTTTGCTAAGACTTCCTTTTCTTTCTTGTACATTGTTTTGTGTTTCCTGAGGCTGAAGATTGCCATGATTTTTAGCTTACCTTATATTTATAAACCTGTCTTCTCCCTTCTATCATCTATACCTTATACCTGTTAAAGGTTGTCCTTTGCTGGGCGTGGTGGCGCATACTTGTAATCTCAGTACTTGGGAGGCTGAGACAGGAGGATCGCAGGTTCACGGCCAGCCTCAGTTACTTAGTGAAGCCCTCCACAACTTAGTGAGATCCTGTTTCAAATAAAGAATAAGAAAATAGGGCTGGGGGTGTAGCTTGGAGGTAGAATGCTCCTGGGTTCAATCCCCATTACTGCAAAAAAAAGGTTGTCCTTTTATTTTTTGTATTCCTGGATGCTCCCCTCTAGTCCCCTTCATTCTGATATTCTGCACCAGTTCTATATTGGCTGCCTACACACCTGCCCTGCTGGAACTTTCTTTCAGCATCTTTGTATGTTAAATCCACTGTCTAACCAAGCAGCTATGGCTTTACCTGGGAACCTGTGAGAAATGCAGACTGTCCATCCAACTCCCAACGACAGACTCAGAATTTGCATTTTAATGAGATCCCCGGGTATGTACATGTGTATTAAAGCTAGAGATGCAGCAACAGGAGCCAGAAAGATGGGGACACAACTCTCTGATCAAAGAACCAGCAAGGGCCTCAGGGAAGCATGCAGCAGGGGCATCACTCTTGTATCTCTCTGAGTTGCTGTATTCAGGAAAGAGTCCAGGCTCACCCCGTCAGTTGGCCTCAAGCCCGGGCTGAGTGGTGTCTGGAGGAAGGATGGGCTGGGAGAACGTGGGGCTCCAGAGGGTAATGGAGGCTATAAAGACTTCATCCTGGACCCCTGGTGCTTGCACACCTGGTGTGCAATCCCAGATATGGTGATCATCCTGGTACTTGCACACTACATCCTGAGATGCCCTGGTCTCCCTCACCAGGTACTCTCCCTTGAATGTGAATAACATTTCAAATATCATCTGAGATGGCAGATGTATCTCAATGGCACCCAAGCTCTGCTCCTAGTGTCTCTTTCTGACTTTAAGTCAATAGAGGATGTAGGAAAATTTACTTTCTTGCCTCCTAATTTCCTCAAAGGAACACATTATTGCATGCCACAGAGGACAGTTGTCAAAATGAACGCCCTTAAAATGCCTTAGGAAGAAAAAGGGGTTTTGTGACATGCACATCTCTTTTCTCGGTCTTTCAGATTCCTTTGTGAGAGACTCAGTATGACAAGAAGAGACATAGTATTCTTGAGGATTCTGATATTGCACAAATATGTGTTTGCCTTTTGGTTAATGGTACTAGGATTCATGGTTTACATCTCATTCTGATTGGCTGCATCCTGGTGTCTGGGTCCAGCATTATCCCAGGTATCTTGGTCAACATTCTCGATGCTATAATCCAAAATGACTGACCACACAACTTAGAAGGACGATTTATTTGCTCACAGTTTTTTTGGAGATTCTCGGTACAGTCCATGTGAGGCCAGGGTCTGAAGATCAGGGCATGGAGGCGAGAAGTGGAGCAAGAGAGCACATGGACTATGTTTCTCACATCATGGAGGCTGGAAGCAAGAAAGACTGCCAACAAGCAAGGGATTCAAGGACTCGAGCACAATCCCTAAGGTCACTCCCTCAGGGACCCACCTTCTCCAGCCACACCCCATTGGCCTAGGTTACCACCCAGTAAATCCATTACAATGGATTCACCTGCTGATGAGTCTACAACATTCATGACTTAACTATGTCAACCCTGAGCTCTTCAGGGGATATTTTATATCTGACCATAACACCAAGTACACTTATCTTTCACATGAGCATATGGCAAAGGAAAAGAAAGGCCAGTGTGTCTCGCTCACTCAGATGAGGTACTCTCCACCTTCACTACTGGAAAACAGATGCAGTGTTCTAGACAAGATGCCAGCACCCATGGAGGGCGGCAGAACAGGCAGCCGAGCCTAAAGCATATCAGGGTGCTGCTCTGAAAATGTTGATGGTCCAATCTTTCTCTAAGCGGTGTCGGGAAGCATTTGCATCCCTTTGTCTTCATTTGTGTGAGGTCTGCAGAGAGCTGCTCTCTGCTTTTCACCATCAGTAGGTGTCCCCCTGGGAACATTTGGAATCCAGTGGGCATGCTGCCATTTGTCACTTGGACACTTCATGAACTGAAGAAACAAACCTTGAATAGCACAAAGAAGCCTTCTGCTTTCTTAATCAACTTTGGAAACTCCCCGACTGAAAATGTAAAATTCTGGGGAACAAATGAAACTCAGCATCCCGTGGCTGCCCCAACAATGATTCCCTTTGCCTTCATAGTCTTTTTTTTTGGGGGAGGAGGGATACTGGGGATTGAACTCAGGGGTATTCACCTCTGAGCTACACCCTCATCACTATTTTATTTTATATTTTGAAACAGGGTCTCACTAAGTCATGGAGGGCCTCGCTAAGTTGCTGAGGCTAGCTGCAAACCTGCCATCCTCCTGTCTCAGCCTCCCAAGTACCGGGATTACAAGCTTGCACCAAGCCCCAGATCCAACCTTTTATCACAAAATGGTCAGAAGGCCACTGTATATTGAGTCCAATCATTTTGACACCACCTTTAACTCAGAGTATGTGATAAGACATACTCAGCTGTTTGGCAACGAAGTCTTTTCTGGGAATTTTTTCTTTGAAGTCCTCTCCTTTCACATTTTCCTTTTCTTTCTTTTTTTTTTTCTTTATCTTTCTTTCTTTTTTTATTTTTACAAAACAAGAACGAACATGTTGTCTTCTTTGGATGGATGAAACCAAAATGTTAAATAGTCAAACACACCACTTTTGTGAACAAAACGCCCTTGTATGTGCACATGTGCAGCTAACCTATGAACTGATGTCCTCAGGTCCCTGGAAATGACAAGGACTATTTATTGCCTTGTGTTTGGATTTTTGTGAGCCTTTGTGTTACTGCTTTAACACAGAATACAGTGTGGGATGTGGTTGTCCATTCCTTTTTCTTTTTATTTTATTCCTTTTCCTTTTCTTTCTCTCTTTTCCTTCCTTCCTTCCTTCCTTCCTCTCTCCCTCCCTCACTCTTTCTTTGTTTCTTTGTTTCTTTGTTTCTTTGTTTCTTTGTTTCTTTCTTTCCTTCTTTCCTTTCTTTCCTTTTCCTTTCTGTGGTACTGGAGATGAAGACAAAGGGCATTCTACCTCCAAGCTACACCCCTAGCATGTTTCATTATTCCTTTTGAAATAGGGTTTAAGTTGCTGAGGGTCTCACTAAGTTGCTGAGGCTGGTCTCAACCCTGTGATTCTCTGTCTCAGTCTCTCAAGTACTGAGACTATAGGTATATGCCAGCATGCCCAGCTGTTTCTTCCTTTTTTATAAACTTCTTTGGTCATGATTTTTGCAGTAGAAAACCTGACTTTGATATCAACAACTCTGAACTAATTAGGGATTCAGAGGATTATCCAGTAAGAATTTAAGAGGACAATATATAAAAATGTGTCATTTGAAAGCCAGTTGTAGCTTGTCTCTTTGTAAGCAGAACTGGAGGGTTTTTTTTTGTTTGTTTTGCTTTGTTTCCCTAGCTCTGCCTTGGGCTTTTTTGAGCATGCCTCTAGCCTTCTATCCATTAAGATTCAATGCAGCAAGAAAAGTGTTACCTTTAAAAATTATCTCTTTTTTTCTGACTTTTTCATCACGGTCAAGAGAGTAGCTCTCTTTCCTTATTCTCATTCACAGTGCCCAAAAGGAAAATGAAACACAGTGAAATGGCATCGAAATGCCATCTCTCTATTTGCTGCCATTTGATTTATCCCAGAAAAGTGGTCAGAGCTGGAATGTCACTTTGTCTGATTGTCCGTCTGGTTGCCGCCATGTTTCTGGAAGTCTGTCGATGAGTCTGTTAATGCCTGGCTGGGAGAAGTACCGTACACTTTTGTCACAGCCTTCTCTCGTGTGCTGGCACGTGGGCGTCTTGAGTTTGGGCAACAGATGCTCCGGCCACACTTGTGCACTCCTGCCGGAGAGTCGGGAGGATGCACCCTAGAGCCAAGGAGCCAAGCACGGTCCATTACAGCACAGCCCCTCTGTCCTCCAGCCTCCCCTCCTTGCTGGCTTTGCTTCCTACTTATTAGTCTAAACTAATCTTCCCTTCACTGGGGGATAAGGAGCTGTTTATTATTAGAAAGAGACCTCATAGACTTGAGCCCCGTCCAGCCACCAGAGTCCCAGATGTTCTGACACAGTAGCAGCCTGTTCTACTTCACATCTGCAATGAGAGTCCAAAACAAACTCAATCTTAGATCTATTTCTTGCTGCTTTTTTGAGAAATAGAAAGAATGCAGAATGCATTGGGGAGATCTAGGCTATCAGTGAGTTTCTTCTACAATATCTTCATACATATATAATACATATATATATGAATATCACATATATAATGAATATCATATATATATGATCACATATATATTATATCACATATAATTTGTATATATGAATATATTTTATATATTATATATTTATATTTTATTTATTTATATTATATATATATATATGTATATATATATATATATATATATCACAGACACACTATCAGTAAAGAAAGCTTTCAAGAACAATGAAGAAAGCTTTTGAGAACACATCACAATTATTTCTCCTTAAATACTCCTTTTTCCCCCCAGCATACAAAGTAGATGACTGAGTCAGTTGTTTTATGGGAAATAATTATTACTCTTTGCCAGAACCCAAGAGTAAAAAAAGAGAATTTGTAAGTGGAAGACACCCAATTTCAGAAGATGGCGCTGATTAATTTCCTCACTACTTCTATTCAGTGGCTCCGTTGCTCTGGAAATGGGTTTCTTCACTGGAAAGCAAAAACACAAAGCATGACAGTCCACAGCATGTTGCTCAGGCAGCCCTGGGCCTGGAACAACCATTTCCAAATGTCTCCTCTCCAATGAGAACGTCTCCAGCTCCCAGACTCTCGACCCCTTGAATGCGAAAAGGCTGCTGGACTCCCCCTGTTCACACCTCTTTAGTAGTAAACACAGAGGCTGCTGTGTGTCAAAGAAAGCACGCTGAGAAATGTCTCTGCCCCCAGATTACAGAGCCGAAAAGCAGTAACTGTTATTTATGTCGCTATTGTTCACAGCGTGCACACTGTTTATAGTTAATTGCATAGAAGCAACCCAGCATTTACCAGGGAAGTGTGTAAAAATTCATTCATGCAGCCGGGCGTGGCGGCACACGCCTGTAATTCCAGTACTTGGGAGGTTGAGACAGGAGGACCACAGACTCGGCAACTCAGCAAGGCCCTCTGCAACTGAGTGAGCCCCTGTTTCAAAATAAAATAAAATAAGGCTGTGGGTGTAGTTCAGAGGTAGAATGCCCCTACGTTCAATCCCCAATAACACACACACATACACACACACACACACACACACACACACACACTCCATTCATGCATTGCAATGTAACTTAAATATAACCTGTCCCTACACTGCTCCACCCGACACATGAACACGTGCATGTGCGTGCCCACACTCACCCACAACAGTTAGAAAGGTGGTAGAGTCTTGATTGAATGGAGGTAGTGTCCACCTCCATTTAACACTGTATTATCATTCCATTTGCTTTGTAAATTTTCTCAACCCAAACATGTGATTTCCAAACCCTGGAAAGACATCGGGCCTGGGATGCAGTTCTCTTCAACCTTGTTCAAAATATCTAACTGGAATCTCAGTTTTTCTCATCTCTAAACTGGGACTTTATAAGACCTGCACCATTTATTTTATGAGGTTCCTATTCATTTTAGACTGAAGCATATAGACTACAAGATAGACCCTGGATCCAGGTACCATTCAATGAATATTATGTGTTTTATTCTTTTCTTTTTTTTGGGGGGGGAGGTACTGGAGATTTAACCCAGTGGCATTCCACCTCTGAGCTACACCCCTAGACCTTTTTTATTTTTAATTTTTGAAACAGGGTCTTGCTAAGTTGCTAAGGCTGGCCTCGAACCTGCGATCCTCCTGTCTCAGCCTCCCAAGTACTGAAATTACAGGTGTACGCCACCATGTCCAGCTCTGTTGTGTGCTTTCTAAAAGCCAGGCAATTTCTAAGCCCAGGGGATAGAATTGAGAAGACTTTTGTTTTAAATCCCAGCCATTAGGAAGTTATCTTCCACTAGAGGAAGCCAGGAAATAAGCAAATAAATATATAAGATGTTAAGTGAGAATATGTGCCTCATGGGGATAAAAGGGGGAGAGTGGTAGAATGAGGAGGACAAGCGTGGTTGATGGAAGTATACTTTGTAGAGAGAGGTCAAGGTGAAATTGGAGGAAGTAAAGACGCAGACCTTTCGTCTTTCAGTCAGTGTTCTCACCACTAGGATCTAAATTCCTGAGAGCACAACTTAGAGGAAGAAAGATTTATGTGTGGCTCACGGTCCTGGAGGTTGCAGAGGTTTTAGTTCATGTGAGACTGGGTCATGTCTGCAGAACTCAGGGCATGGGAGCCAGAAGCAGAGAAAGAGAGGAGGGGGCCCATGGATATATATAGTAGTACCCAAGGTCACTCCACCAAGGACCCGCCTCCTCCAACCATACCCTGCCTGCCTACATTACCACCCAATAAATCCATTCAAATTATTAATCTATCAATGGATACGTGCTCACTGATGAGAGCGGGACCCTCATGATTCAATTATTTCACCTCTGAACATTTTTGCATGGCCAGGACATGAACTTTTCCAGGATATACAAGCCATAACACGTGGGTATGTGAGGGAGGAGCATGCCCAACAGAGGAGCGACCCATGTAGAAGGTCCAGGAGGGAAGAGTGCCCTCCATGCCCAGGGGTTGACAGGGAGAGGGGAAGCAGGGTGGGCAGATGTCAAGGTGTGGCTGGGTGATTATGCCATGCAAATGTTTGCAGACTGTGGTGAGGATTTTGTATTTTATCCTGAGTGAGATGTCAGGGCATTAAAGGAATTTGAGCAGAAAAGGGAGGGAATCTGACTAATAATTTAAAAGGATCACACTGACTATCATGTGGAAAACGGAGAGCAGGCAGCAGGGGGCAGGGAGATGGGGTAGGAGGATGGAAGATCAGAGACCATGTCTTGGACCATAGCAACACCAGCTCCGAGGGAGCAGGTAACCTTATTTGTAATGTGTTCTGAAGGCAGTGAGCTGAGATGTGGGGGGGATGGGGCGTGTGTGGGAAGGGAACAGTCAGGCTGACGTGGAGGCAGGGCTGGCCTGGAGGGAGAGTGGCTAAGGCAGCATGTAGCATCCCATTTAGAAGGGCAGCACGTGTGCTTCAATGCTCTGCAGTGTCATCTTGAAAGATTTATTTGTTTTTTAACGTGCTTTTCTTGGTGTATTGGAGTCTCACGTCAAAATGAATATCTATTTGATGTTAAAATACAAGCACGCAGCTCTTAGTGTCCCCCCCACCTCCCCCCACCCGTGTGAAGTGCCAAGAATGATGTTGGGATATTCTCACATGTACATATTGTTCATGATAGTAATTCCACTGATTCACTTCTTTCTTGTCCTTCCCCTTCCCTTGTACCACTTCCCTTGCGCCACTGAGAGTTCTCCAAGATCAACCAGAGTCCCTTGTCCCGCCCGGGTCTCACAGGACGTTGGGGCTGGCCCAGGCAGAGTACCGGGGCTGCCAGGGTCGTGCAGGACATTGGGGTTGGCCTGGGTGGGGCACAGGGTCCGCCCGGATCTTGGCTGGCGCGGGGCTCAGGGGGATTACATTGACTCATAGCATGGTGGGGGGGAGGTGCGCGGCTGTGGCAGGAGCCCACACTAGGGCAGCCTTTGAAGGGTATTCACAATATGCTACTGGGATGGCCACACTACTCACAGAAGTCTGCTCCAGTTTCTCCTCCTGATTTGTTGGCGGTGCCGGGGGCTATTAGCCCCAGCTATAGGGCCCGGGGTAAGATGGCTCCTTACCGATCCTGCCGACACGGGATTGCAGTTTTCTGTGGGAATCTGTAGCTGGTAGACTCTGTGTCTGTGTAGTCATACTCAGGTTACTGGATTTGGGGTTTTGGTTCTTCTGTGGCTGTGTGATGTTGTTTTCAACTTATTTATTTTAAAGCAAGGGGTTTGTATGGGTTTTCTAGGGCTACTGTAACAAAATATGACCAACTGAGAGACTTAATCACAGAAATGTATTCTCTTACTGTTGTGGGGGGCTGGAAGACTGTGGTCAAGATGTCTGCAGGGCTGGTTTCTTCTGAAACCAGCTTTCAGATGGTTTCCTCTCGCTGTGTCATCACATGGTGATCCTTCTGAATACGACTATGATCTAATCTCCTCTCCTCCTAAGGACTCCCGCCATCTTGGGTCAGGCCATCTTGGGTCAATGGCCTCATTTAACCTTAATTGGCCTTTTAAAGGCCCTGTCTCCAAATACAGCCACATCCCGAGCACCTGGGGTTTAGGCCTCCACTTATTAATGTCACAGGGACATAGATTGGCTTGTAGCAAGGAGCTCTTCATTGTCACTTGGCTCCAACGATACTGCCTGGGCAGTTGTAAGGATGGAGTTGCAGGTTATTCACTTGGGGAGACATAGAGTCCAGTTTTCTTGTGGGCAGGGGAAATTGAGGGTTTGGACCCACTTAGTCTGAACAAAAATGTAAAGCTATCCAGTAGATAATAGATACACAGTGTGCCTTCCAGAGGAGACGGTGACCTGGAGGTAGATTTTAAGGTAGTCCCTTCACTGTGAGTCACAGGCGAGCCAAAGTTACAGAGTAGGGAAATGAGGACAATCCAGTAAGAAGTGTTGAGAAGGAGAACCTGATAAGGGGACAGCCAGTGGCGGGCATGTCCCCAGTGGTAAGTGTTAAAAAGTGTTAAGTGTTAAAAAGTTAAGTTAAAAAGTTAAGTTTAAAAGTTAAATGTTAAGGTGTTAAAAAGAGGCAGGCGACTTTGTCAGACATCATGATGGCTTGGGAACATGAGGGCTGAGAGCAGTCCTCTGGATTTGGCACTAGTCGGCAGTGGCAGTCAAGAGAATAGCCATTTCTGTGGAGGACTTGAGTGGAGGAAGAAGGGACAAGAGGAGAAAAGTGGGGATTCCTGTCAACGCTGCAGCACTGATAGCCAGCCCTTACAACTCCTCCTCCTCTACTCGCTCACACCGAGCTCACACCACAATGCAAGGGAGATGCCATCACTATAAAAATAATTGTATTAAACCTGCTTCAACTGAGTTTTCAGGGAACAAACCCTAGACTTTGGTATATTCATCATTAGTAGTTGCAAATGACTTGTGATACTCCACAGCCAACCTTGGTATAACAGTGGGTCTCACCAGCAAGCTAAACACAGCTGCTCAGAGATGCACACATGTTCTGCCAAAACCCATGTCCCCATAGATCCCTTACCACCTGAAGCAAGCTAGGCATAAGGAGAATCCTAGCTTCTAATCTGACACAGACATGGTACGTGAAAGGTTCTGTAGCACACTGTGCAATTTGGGCTGCAGGGCAGACAAAAAGAAAACTGTACACTGGAATTCGTGCATAATATGCTACAAGACTCTGTGAAGGATAAGTGTCAGTAATGGTTAAATTTTAAACACAAATAATATATGCAGTCAAAACAGAAAAAAAAGAAGCCAGGTATACAAAGTACACCTATGTATCAAATTCACAGATTTAACACACTTAAAAGCATACACAAATGTATATACACATGCATGTATACACATATATACATATATGCATTCATACAGCTGTAATGTATCGGCTACTGTTTCTTATTTTTTTCTCACTTCTATTTGTGACTTTTATAAAAATAAACTGCCCTCCAGCACAGCAATACCAGGTCTCTCATAAATATTTATGGTGACATTTAGCTTTTCTGAAAGCAGCCCCTTTTGCCGTGTGACATGCCGCTTGGAGAAGTGAAAGAAGGTCCCAGGATGCCTCTTCAGTTCTGACATGACACACCGGCTGTAGCATATCTCTGTGGACAAGCTACTGCAGGACACAGTCTCTAGCTCCCTGCTGGTGGGCGAGGGCAGAAATGCTGTGGGCAGCATTTTAAAACAAAATCAGCTCTCTTGTGTTTGACTTTAAGCACTGCATTGGAACAGGTGAAATAAAAGGAATACGTCCACATTTATGTGGTGTGCATAGAGCTAAATTACACTTGGAAAATTATAAACCAAAAGAACATGCAGGAAAGGGATCATATCCATGGAAATTCTTCTATATACCTAAAACCGTTCTAAAAAATGAAATCAATTATTGTTTGAAAAGTACTTGAGAAATGGTTTGTACTGGTGGACAGAATTAGGACCTACTACAGTTCTACCTCCAAGGAACCCTAGTTTAGTTATACCTCTATTCGCTAATATACTGTCCACCAGGAATGGGATCAATGTGCTCCCCTTCCTGAGTATGACCTTGGAACCAGCTGAGGACACACAGCATCCCTTAAGTCCTATAGGGTCACATAGCAAAGGAATGGTTCAATGGTTTGGAAGTGGTTTGTCCCCCAAAGTTTCATGTGCTAAAGGCTTCATTCCTGATGCAATGGGATTGAGAGGTAAAGGGGCCTTTAAGGGGTGGGGCCTCATGGGAGGTGGTTAGTCATTGGGGTACCACTCTCAAAAGAGGCAATGTCTATCTCACAGGAGTTGAGTGATTAATATGAGAGTGAACTAAATCCCCGTGTATTTAGTTTCGGCCTCACACACAACGCACTTACCTGTTCCCGTGTTATGGCACAGCATAAGTCCCTCACCAAACCTTTTTTCCTTATAAAATAACCAGTCTCGAGTATTTTGCTAGAGTAATACAAAACAAACTAAGACAAACAGTTGTATTCAAACAATTTGCAGGTTATCTGGAGGAGAAAGACATTTGTTTTTGCATTTTCTGTTTGTTTTTTTTTTAATCACAGAACAGAAAGTATAGTTTTGAAAATTCAGAACAATATAGAATAAAATAGAAGCCACTGGCCACCCAGTCATTTTTTAAATAAATATTCTTGAGATTTGGTGTTTGTTTCTCTCAGTAGTTTTCTTTGGGTATATATTCATATTGTTTCATGGTTAGGATGACACCAAATTTGCCATTTGGATTTCTTTATTATTTTTATTTACCATTACTTGACAAGCATTTTCTCACAGTGTAAAGTATTCCTATAAGTACAGATTTTAAGGGCTATATTGTTACTAATCAGAGATATACTATATTTATTTCTCCTCTTTGTTTTAAATATTTAAATTGTTTTCAGAGTTGAAATAATAATTATGCTACAATAAATGTGTTGATCATCAGTTGACATCTCTCTACATTTCCTTTTTTTTTTTTTTTGCGGTACCGGGGATTGAACGCAGGGGCGTTCTACCTCCGCGCTACGCCCCCAGCCCTATTTTTTATACTTTATTTTGAAACAGGGTCTCACGAAGTTGTGGAGGGCCTCACTAAGGAGAGAGAGAGAGAGAGAGAGAGAGAGAGAGAGACAGGGAGAGAGTGAACGAGAGGACTGAGGCTGGCCGCGAACCTGGATCCTCCGGTCTCCGCCTCCCAAAGTACTGGGATTACAAGCATGCGCCACCACGCCCGGCATCTCTCTACATTTCTAAAGGATGAGATTATTGGGTCAAAGATAAATTCTTAATGCTTTTAACAACTATTGCCAAACTGACCCATCTCAGAAGATTTTGATACTCTACTATCGGTATAATAGAACACTTAACCATTAATGTTAATTATTTTAAATGTTCACTGATTTAATAACTGAAAATTTCTATATCATCTTCTTTTATATTTGGCTACCTTTGATTATTATTGATGTTAAGTATGTTTCCAGTGGTAAGCTGGTTATATGTAATCTTTCATTCATTGGCTGCTGTGGGAATGGATTACAATTTTTCCCATATATTTAGTGAGATGTTATTTTCTCTTGGCTTGGCAATAACTATACATGATGCTAATCTTTCTTTTTCCACACTGATTTTAGTTTCCATGGTACTCTGGCTGTTCACAAATTTGCAAATAAAACTAGCAAGGGCATGTATCCAAGAAAGAAACCTTAAACATCATCTAATCTCTTCATTTCATAAATTAAGACATTTGTTTTGGAAACTTCACATAATCTCTTCAAAATATGATAGCTAAGTATTGACCAACTGGGACAAGAAGTCAGAGCTCTTGGCTTCCAGATCAGTACTCTTTGGTAATATACCCTGAGGACTGACTGCTGATTGCAAACAAGTTAACCTATACCTTCTTGCTCACCTCTGAAGAGTACCCTGTGACATAAGTAGTATCATTCCCACTTCACAGAAAAGATAAAAAATAAATTGTTGCCCCTGGTTTCATAGACAATAAATTGCAAAACCATTTAATTGCCAGTGAGTCTTATCTGAAGCCCCTTACTCCTAACAAATACTCCCCGGAACTCCAGGTAGTTAAGTCATTTATTTAATCTCTAAACTTCAGTCTTCTCACCTAAGAAATAACACACACACACACACACACACACACACACACACACACGCATAAAAATGAAACATCTTCCTTTAAGTAAGTGCCATGAACATAACATGGGATGATGCACGACGGTACCTGAAGGGTGTGTACACAAAGAAGGCTGCCAACAACTCTACCATCGGTAGATGGACGCCCCGTGTTTAGATGGGGATGGAGTCTGTCTCCCTTGCCCTTGGATCTGGACTTATTTTGTAACCTGATTTGATGTAGAATGCAGGAGAAGGGACTCTGTGGCAACTCTGGGCCCTATCCATAAGCAACCCAGCAGCGACTTGCTGTGATGGAGCCCTGAGCACCACATAAGGCAGATGGTTGGTCTGCTAGAAAAAGGGTACTTATGAGGGAGAACTGAGAGACCCCCAGTGTGGCCCCAACATCTGTGGAGGCCATCCTGGACCTTCCAGTCTAGCCCAGCTGCCAGCTATACAAAGCCAGGACAGTACCCCCTGCAAAATGAGCAGAAGGACACCACCTACCCACAGGTCCATGAGAATGAATGAAGTCTTGCTGGAGGGTCCTCAGTTTGAGATTTGGGGTGCAGGCATGCAGGAGAAGATGATTGACAGGTTCTGCAAACATCGCGCCTGGTAGCAGAGAGCAGGTGTGTGTTCAGTTGATGTCAATGTCATTCACATCCTTTTCTGATATTCCTAGGAAAGACTAGACCGTGCTCACTGAGGGGCGGAAATGTGAGCTGGGCTCTCTGTTTGCATTCCTAGAGCCTACCACGAGGCCTGCCATAAGTTTGAATCCAAGCAACTCAGCTGTCTCTATAAGACCTTAAGATATGTTGTAACTTTCAGATGGGCCGGCTATCAATCAACTAAGCTTTGAAAAGTTTTAGGGACACAGCAGACTGATATCAACATGACCTCGAGTACTACTTGTACATTAATTATGCTGTAAACACAGTGTTAAGTTTTATGGATTGCTCACCACAAATATTTTTGTCTGGACTAAATTGAAAGCTATGCTAAAGCAAGGTCTTAGACCAAACTCTACATCTGTGGTGTCAAACTGAATTCCCTTGTTAATTATGTACTGCCTGACATCAGCTCTTGCCTTCTTTGGAAGCTTTTATATTTTGCTATTTAAATGCTCACATGTTTGTGAAGGATTATCTTGTTGAGAACATCATAATTACTTAACATCCATTGCAGTACTTAGCAGACTCCAGCATGTAGAGGGGGGCTTAATGATATGTGGAGGTGTTTCCAAGAGCCAGAGAATTTTTAAGAAATATTTACTGATGATCTCAAGTTGGCCTGAGTTATTTCAAAAGAGAGATAAGTAAAATTTGCCCTAGGCTTATGATAGAAAAATTATTTTGACAAGAAAAGGAGAAGATAGGATAACTTTGTTTTAAAAAATAGAGTTTGTGTGTATGTACACATTTGACTGTCTAGTGGTATTATTTGCATGGCTATAGGCTGAAACTGGATAGTGGAGTATTGCTGATGGTGAAAGGCAGTTACGACCCTGAAGTTTTCTGGTGTCAAAAATGTTCCCCCTTTATTTACTGCATGGTAAGCCAACAGTCCTTATTATGTCCCATAAACTACCGCAACAACAACAAAAAAAACCATAAAAATTAAATTGTGAAAACTAAATTATTTATGTGATTTCATTTGGTGGATGTATTTTGTGCCACCGAGCCTAGCTTCTTTCTAATGTCATAACACTATTAGAAACTGTAATAATCTTCAGGGGATGGAAGATTTATCAACCCTTGCAAAATGGGATGGGAGCCAAGGAAGGAGATTAAGGGGTACTGGTGAAATTAATCAAGATTCTCTCTGTGTACTGGCCAAGAGAGTGCAGTAGGTTATTATTCAAGCGTTTTACACAGTAGAAACACAATCTGACCACTGCCATATGTTGAATTTAAAATTGCATGCTAGTCATTTCCAAAAACAATCCCATAAAAATGTCAATACTATTGTCAACGGATGGCTTTATCCACTAAAGAAGGCGTTTACGTACAGGAAGTGAAAGAGTGTTGATGTTCACTGGCTTGCTGGGAGACATTACATTTTAATCCTGCTACCACTGCCAAACAGGCAGGATCCACAGGCCAGGAAGAGTGGTGGAGAGACAGGAGGAAAGAAATTCTAACCCATCCCTCTTTTCTCTACCCTAAGAGAAGCTGGCATCCCTTCCCTTGCAGAATGTGAACAGGCCACATTCAGTAGCCTTGAAATATGAGCTTTTCCCTTTCGCTGGAGGCAATATTGAAGTTCCCTGGAACAGATAGAAGCCATCATTCCAGTCCTAACCCAAAATGAAGCATCATTGTGGGAGCAATTTTGAAAATGTATGAACTTCATAAAATGTTCCATTTTCCAACAATGTGAGTTTGGCGGCACAATCAGAACATCAGAGATCAAGAGAACTACCTATTCAGGCCTCAAACCTTTATGCCTCTTCATATGATACTAACAGAGAATAAACACTTGCCCTCCAGAATGTTTATCAATAATGAGACAATAAATAAATACATCACTTTATAGACCATATAAAACATGGCATTGCTGGGCCAGGTAGAAACCAAAGGATGGGATAGGAAGCAAGTTCAGAGATATTTCTCAATGAAGCTATTACACATTTCCATTTATTATGAAAATCATATTCTCAATTTCCATATGATGAAACTTAAAAACACTCTCCCATTAGGTCCTTATTAAAGTGCCTGCCTCACCATATCAATGAAAAACTTGTAATATAAATTTGTTGCTTAATTTTTTTTAATTTCCAAAATGGATAAGCAACTTCAATGCACTCCAAAATAAATAAATACATAAGCACCAGAAACAAACTGAGCCTATAAAATATTGTGAGCCCATAGGTGATAAATCTCCCAACCTTTTCTTCGAATTTCTAAATGCAGTAAGTTTAAATGGCTTTGAAGGAAACCAGATTTTACTAAGAAAAAATAAAAAACGCCGACTTTTGTTATCACCAAGAATACCATGGATCCCATATTTTCTCTCCTAACAGAGTCAAAAGGATCCCCAACATTCTCAGTTTAGGGTACTGCTTAGTAAACAAGTTCTGACCCAATCAGGTAAATGGGCTCTGACCCACTGATAAGGTGTTAAGAGAAATAAGTTGTGATATGTCTGAGTGAAAAACCATGAAAGATGCTCCAATTGGGGAAGTATTTTGGAATTGTTCTTCAATTGATGTTATTTCGTCAACTGAACTATGCGTTTTCAGACTAGAAGAACCATGTCTTCTGCAGAGATACTACTCATCCATGGACAAAGGTGCTTTGAAACTCAAGTCAACCTATCAATAGCGTAGATTAGAGTACATTTGCTGGTTCTATGTTTGTGTGTTTCCAAACAGCAAGGAATATGTAACCTACTTTGACCTGTGGGGGTGCAGGAGAGGGAAAATAAAAATGAGCTTACTTTTTAAAAATTCTTACTTAAAAATAGTTATGGTCTTGTAATCCATTCATCTGTTGATGGACACCTTAGTTATGGGATATGTACACAATGGAATTTTACGCAGCCATAAAGAAGAACAAAATTACATCATTTGCAGGGAAATGGAGAGAACTAGAGAACATTATGCTAAGTGAAATTAGTCAGTCACAAAGAGTGAAAAGTCGGATGCCCCCCCTAATATGTGGAAGCTAGATAGAATGGGACTTAGAAGGGACTCCAGACAAAGAAGAAGAAAACTTTAGATGAACAAAGAAGATGACCTAACTGAGGGAGTCGGGAGGGGGTGGAGGGAAACACACTAAAGCGCATGATGTATATACACAAACTTATAAGACTCAATCACTATGCAAAGCAGGAACGGGAGGGAACGGGGAGGGAATAGGGTGGGATTTGAGGGAGGGCTAAATGAGCAATGTGTGCATGTATGATTCTGCTACCCTGACACTTATCAAATGTATAATTACAATGCACCAATAAATGAATATATAAAAAAATAGTATGGATTCATGAAAAGTTGCAAAGATAATGCAACTTTCCTGTGTTGTGTCTGTGGGCACTGTGAGGTCTGGCCATGAGATCTTGCCAGAGGAGGACTGAGGACAAAGGAACAAAGAAAGAGAAACACCCCTTGACCAATGCCCTGCCCTGAGAGGACCTGGCCACTAACGCACCAACCAGTGGCTTACATGACTACTCCTGTAACCCCCCTTCCTTTCCCCATAAAAAGTCCCTAGCCTGTAAGGAGGTGGGCTTTCTTTCTTTCTTTCTTTCTTTCTTTCTTTCTTTCTTTTTTATTCTTTCTTTCTTTTTGCAGTACTGGGGATTGAACCCAGGAAGCCAGGGGTGTTCTATCTCTGAGCTATATCCCCAGCCCTATTTTTTATTCTTGATTTTGAAACAGGGTCTCACTAAGTTGTGGAGGGCCTCACTAAGTAGCTGAGGCTGGCCGCAAACCTGTGATCCTCCTGTCTCAGCCTCCCAAGTACTGGGATTACAGGCCTGCACCACCACAGCAACAGCATCATTATTATTATTTCTGACTCTCCCAACAGCATCATTATTATTATTTCCTATGTCCCCTTCACCAGTTTCCCCATAGTGGCAACCTTACATGATTACTATCCAATACAAAGCCAGAACATTGGAATTGATACATTGTGTGCAGCTGGTTCTATATCACTTTGTCACCTGGGCAACGACCACTGAATTGGATGTGTAGGATGCTTCATCACCATAAAGACCTCTCTGGAGCTTGTCGAACCGTATCTCCCAAGAAGATACTCCCTCACCTCCAATAGCCAGGAATGTGCCCTTATTTAGAAACAGGGTCCCTGCAAATGTAATCAAGATGAGATGGGGTCATACTGAATTGGCGTAGACCCATACCGGATCAGGGTATCCTCATTGGAAGAGGAGCAGAAGATGCAGGTACCTCCACACGGAAGACGATCATGTGAAAGTGGAGACAGAGATTGGAGAGATACTTCTATAAACCAAGAACGTGGAGGCTTGCCAGCAACCACCAGAAGCTGGAAAAGGTGGGGAAGATTTTTGGATTCCACCCCGGGGCCTTCAGAGGGAGCGTGGCTCCGCCCACACCATGGTTTTGAACTTCTAGCCTCCAAATCTGTGAGAGAACAAATTCTAGTGGTCTAAGCCATGTGGCGTGTGTTAATTTGTTATAGTAGTCAAGAATTGTGACATGTTAGGTGAACATTTCTTATTCACCATATTTGACTGAATCTAACATTTGGCTATTTTCCAAGAAATCAACTTTATAGGATATAGTCCTAGAGTTTAAAAAGAAAAGAGAGACTCCAGAAATACGTGTTATAACTGAAGCTGTCTCAGTCCAACATCCAGAAGGGTGAGCTTGAAGAGGGCAGCCACTTCCTAGTGCCAGGTGTGTGTATTTAATGTGTGTGGACATTGCTTCATTTTATTTTTATATTTTGTTTTTATTTTTATATAATTTTATTGGTGCATTGTAGTCTCACATCATAATGTAGTTCAGAGTGACAGGGACACACATGCACACAGCACTTGGTGAGATTTCCCCGACTCCCTCCCCACTCCCTCCCCTTCCTCATACATGATATTGAGATTGGCATTGGTAATTTCACATATGTACATAATGTCAGTGGAAGTGTTTCCTTCATTGATTCTCCCTCTCCACCACCACCACCTTCTCCTAGACCCCCTCCCTGGCTCCACTGGGGTTTCTGCTCCATTATCTAAAGTCCGTCTTGTATCCCGATTACTCCCTGGCTTCCCCATATGAGAGAAAACATATGACCCTTCACTTTCTGTGACTGGCTAATCTCACTTAACATCATGTTCTCCATGTCGGTCTATTTTCCTGCAAACGACATAATTTTGTTCTTCTTTATTGCTGAGTAGAATTCCATAGTGTGTATATCCCATAATTTTGTAATCCATTCATCTGTGGATGGACACCTAGGTTGGTTCCATAGTTTGGCTATTGTGAATTGTGCTGCCATAAACATGGATATGCATATATTACTCTTATTATATTAATGCATATTTCCAACATTTTGGAAAGATACCCAGGAATGGTAGAGCTGGATTGTATGATGAGTCCATTCCCAGTGTCTCATTTTATTTTTCTTAAAAAGTGGTAATATTTAGTTAAGGATGCTAGGGAAATTTTACTTGACTAATTTTTCTTTATTTAAAAGTGTTTTCTTTCCAGATTTCAGTTCAGCTAGCAATCCCCTGTTTTATTTCTTGGCCAAGAAGGGAACATCATGGTACAGTAAAAACTTATACATTAAAGAAGCAGATAACAGCCAGGCTGTTATCTGCGTGGTGGTACACGCTTGTAATCCCAGTACTTTGGGAGGCGGAGACTGGAGGATCCCGGTTCACAGCCAGCCTCAGTGCTCCCTCTCTCTCTCTCTCTCTCTCTCTCTCTCTCTCTCTCTCTCTCTTTCCCTCCCTCCTTCCCTCCCTCCCTCCCTCCCTCCACTTAGTGAG
Source organism: Glis glis (assembly GCA_004027185.1). Classification (NCBI taxonomy): domain Eukaryota; kingdom Metazoa; phylum Chordata; class Mammalia; order Rodentia; family Gliridae; genus Glis; species Glis glis. The sequence continues at coordinate 73,160 of PVJS01000649.1, read as the reverse complement.
GCCCTCTGTAACTTTGTGAGACCTGGTTTCAAAATAAAGTATAAAAAATAGGGCCGGGAGTGTAGCGCGGAGGTAGAACGCCCCTGGGTTCAATCCCCGGTACCGAAAAAAAAAAAAAAAAGCAGATAACACATGCATTACTTGGGCTCTTTCCGGAACTTCCATTATAAAATATGGGAAAAAGTATTTTTGAAAGATATACATTTGCAATGTTTTTCAAAACAGGATAGTAAATAGCCACAGGTACATTTTGGAAGATAAGCCAAGAAAGTTCCTTCCCAGTAATCTGGTACACTAGGTTATTCAGGTCATCTTTGTCTTTGAAAGTAATAAGATGCTAATTGAACTCTAAAGAAGCATATTTAAAAATTATTGACTAGCTGACAAAATTAAAAGTAATTTTCCTGGTGGAATATAAGCCTGTGACATAGAGGGTTTAGCCAAGCACAGAACAGCTTGTGTCCAGAGGGTACCAGGCCTGCTGAACAAAAGGAACTGAAACTTCAGGAATCTTAATCAGCAAGCTGCAATCAGAAAAGACTATGTTCTCAGTAGCAAAAGAACCTCTACCCTGACACAGAAACCCAACTCATGCACTCGCAATAAAATGGCATATCCTAAGTCTCATAAAGGGCAGGTACAAAATAAAAGAAAACAAAAAAAAGGACAGCAAAACCTTCCAACTGTTGAATGTTGACATCTGCTCTTCACATCAGGAACAAGAGAAGAATGAGCACTCTCCATCCCTGTATCAGCATCATGCTGCGGGGGCGGGCAGGACAGAGGTAAGGAAAATATGCAAAGGGAATAGAAAGAGACCCTGGTAAGAAGGATGCTCACCAGACTGGCTGGTCCTGGTGGCTTCAGAGCAGAATGTGAGCAGTGACTTCTAAACAGCCTGCTCTGTGAGGCTCCTTGGCCACCACAGCTGAGGAACCCACTGTAGGAAGAGAATAAGTATAAAAGGCTGTTGTCCCATCTCTTCCAGGGAGCAAGGGAAAGTTCCCCAGGCCTCCTTCAATCCTTCTTAGTCATTAATGAAGTCAGCATTTAGTTCTGAAATCCTGACTTTACTATAACTGAATAACCACAGCCAAGCATGGTGGCACATGCCTATAATCCCAGTACTTGGGAGACGGAGACAGGAGGATCGCAGGTTCAAGGACAGCCTCAGCAACCTAGCCAGACTTTCAGCAACCTAGAAAGACCTTGTTTCAAAAGAAAAAATAAAGAAAGGCTGAGGGTGTAACTCAGAGGTAGAATGCCCCTGAGTCCAATCTCCAGTACCACACACACACAAACATAAAAAAATAATTAATTAAATAATCATATGGAGAGATATATGTTGTTTATTTAAAACTGAAGAGTCGTGGAGGTATCCAGGAATGAGAACACAGGTGTGCTTGGGAAATGCCCACAGATAAATGTACCGGAAATGCAGCACAGGACTACCAAACTTGGTTCAGGTTGAAGAACCCTAACCAAAGAAGATTGGAATCAGGGATGAACCAACCGATTCTTATGCTACAGTGATCACCCCTCCAACAAGACCGACTTGAAACAAAAGCCTTTCTAGGAGCTTTGCATCAAAGTCAAGCTTTTATCAGCTCTATCTAGCTTCAATTTAGCTTGCAGAAATGACGGGGTTTTTTCTCAGATACTAGGATTTTTCATGTATGTGTGTGTGTAGGTAGAGGTGGGAGAGGAAGAGAGATTGAGGAAGATAAGTAGCTATAGATGGTCAAAATGTGAAGTAGAGAAGAGGCTTAGGAAATAGTTTTATTTCATAACAATTTTGAACATTCATATTTGTAAGGGAGTTGTGTCTCTCCGGCCTGTTATTAACAATAATTCTCTCTTTTTTTGCGGTACTGGGGATTGAACCCAGGGACAGTTTACCTCTGCTCTACACCCCCAGCCCTATTTTTTATTCCTTATTTTGAAACAGGGTCTCACTAAGGTGTGGAGGGCCTTACTAAGTATCCGAGGCTGTCCTTGAACCTGCGATCCTCCTGTCTCAGCCTCCCAAGTACTGGGATTACCAGCGTGCACCACCACGCTCGGCTAACAATAATTCTCTTAAAGGAGAATTTATTACAAGCAAATATTATACTTGTAACTAGCCTTTAGATATCATACACATTAAGCTAAGAACATCCCTTAATAATTTAAAGGACTTCGCTTTCATTTCCTCTCATTGTATCATCTAATACTTAAGCTAATGTTAATGTGAAGAAATTTTTCAAACAGCATTCTTCTGCGACAATATTCAAATAACAGAGGAATATGGGCTGTCAACCTTTTTTCAATAATCATGAGCGATAAAGTAGGAAGAGGGAGCCATGTCAATCATATTTGAATGATCCTTCTGATCGATTCTGTCCTCTTCTCAATTGCACGCTTTCACACAAAAGTGTCCTCTAGAGATGGTACATTTCTTGCTTCTCTTTTTGGTGCATTGTAATTTTACATCATCTTGGTGTACACAGTGTCAGAAAAAAATACATGCACACAGCTCTTGGGAACCTCGCCACCGTACATATCTTTCTCCCTTCCTGCAGCTTGTCCCTAGATGCTCATCAACAATTGTGACTACAGTTAGCCAAGGAAATCTCACCCACGTCACAAAGGGCCCAGCCATCGGCCCTGCCTTCACCCACCAAGAGCCAGCTGCCTCTCCATTAATAAGTGCCAATAACCCTTCCAGTTTCCATTCGCGAAATTGCGAGTGATTAGTGAAATCTGTGTGGCTGCACAGAAAATCATCCGAGTCTCATTATCATTCAGATACCAGGAAGGCTTTGTTGATTGATTCCTCTCTGTGTTTTCCATAAGCTGCAAAATTATTAGTGGTAAGAAGTGTCACTTAGGCGTGAAAGAATTACCAAGGGGGAAAAAAAATTCACTCCACTTAAGTAACATGATATGCCACTTGACAAATTTAAATAGCTTGAGATTTAGTAGGTCCTTCTCCCCTCTTCAAGTAGATTAAAGAATCTCTAAAGCCAGAATCTAGAGGGCAATACACTGCTAGATGAAAAATCGGATGGGTTTTCCAAGTCGGTTTGCATAATATTCACCAAAACCTCACTCCTTATGCACCCTTGCGTGTGGAAATAATCCATACATACCATCATTGTGTCCCAGAAACTAGTATTGCAAGTGATGCCCAATGCACATCAAACCTCTGTGTTTATGCAAATTGAAAACCCTTCCCTTACTATTAACTTAATTAGCCTAATTTCTCTGACCTGTAGCTTGCTGGCTCCAAGCTCGTGGGATGGGCTGCCTCCTTTCCTTCCTAGCTCCTGCCTTCTGAGCCACAGGCAGAGAAAGTAAAGGGTCAGAAGCAAGCCCAGCAAAATCTGGAAGCAGGGAGAAGCCGATGTTTCCCCAGCCAGCAGCAGACATGCTGCTCGTGCCATCACAGGACAAGGCTATTTAAGGAGAAACGTAGATTTTTGCTTCCACTAATGTAGCTTTGTCATTTTTAAAGGCTATCACACTGTGATCGCTTGGGTCCCATTAAAAGGTAATGGGACTGTGCTCTGTGTGTTATTTTTAGCATGAAGCATACCATAAAAATCTAAAGGTAGGCAGCGTGATCTTCATACCTCTCTAGATCCTCGTTAAAATGAGATGTTTCCCTCCAAAGGTTAACTTGGTAAGCATTGTTTAAATTTCTTAATCAGGCTACACAGAGTCACCATAGAAGACATAATTTTGAAAACAAATCTATCAGAGACTGTGGCTTGCAGCATGGGAGTAAGACACCTGCTGACCCCATGGAGGGCAGATGTAGTCTTTGAATGAAGAGTTTTTAATGTTCTAGTTAGGAAATAAGAAAGGTATCTATTCAGCTAGAGAATAGTCAATGTACCATGTTATACAGTCTTTTGAATAAACCAGTATCACTTTAATAGCATTTTACCATATAATGAAGTTGCAGATATTAATCTTTATTTTGGACCCAGGTTGGTCAACACTGCTTCAGATAGAAAAGGCTGGGCTTCTGAGAAGAAAGCCAGTTCTAAATGAGTCCAACTTGTTCTTATAACTGGCAAAGAGGCACGCCTCCTTTAAAACGGTGCGCCATTCCCCAATGCTATTTCAATATCCTATACAATTTTTTTTATTGTTGCAAGCATTCCCAGACTACCCTCATGAATAAGTCCTTAAAAGACCCAAATAAATAAAACTGGCCCTATGATGATGGCAATATTCCATTTCCTGCAATTGAAATGCAAATACTTTTTATCTAATTGTGGCTGTGTGGGGCTTCTGACCCATCATCCCATCAATATAGGTCTTCTATGCTGAAATGAACCTGGGCGCCTCATTCTTTCACAGATGTATACAGCAACAGGGTTGAAGGTTCCATGATTATGGGGTTATGACTTACAAAACAAGCCTCTTTCAAACATAATGACCCAAGCTGAAAATTATAAAGACAGTTGTGTTCATATATGACTGATGGTCAGGAGAGCAAGAAGCCAAGACACTTTCCTCAGGTTTTACTGTGTCCCCTAACACTTTCTGCCAAGGAATTTGCCTACTTTACCCAAGATGTTATGGTTTGAATATAGAATGTCCACTGGAAAGGCTCATGTATTGACAATGCAAAACTGTTCAGAGGTGAAATAATTCAGTCGGTACTCCAATCTCTTAACAGATTAATCCACTGAAGGATAAATAATTTGAGTGGATTTATTGGGTGGTAACATAGGCAGTTGGGGGATGGCTAGAGGAGATAGGTCACTGGGGTATGTGGCCTTGGGGACTACATCTGTCCCAGGTGGCTCCCAGTCAATCTCTCTGCTTTCCAGCTGCCGTGAGATGAGATGTTGTCCACTGCTACATGCCATGTCGCTGTGATGTCTGCCTTGGAGTCAGCCAACTATGGACTATGCCACTGAACTCATGAGCCTAAATAAACCTTTCCTCCTCTAAGTTGTTCTTGTCAGGTATTTTAGTCACAGCAATGAGAAAAGCTGACTAGAACAAATTATTTCTGAAGAGGATCCTATCTATATAAAGCAGAATTTCCCAGTTGATTTGATTTTAAATTTTTAAAAAATCTCAAAAAACTGGGACTCCCTCAGAAGATCAGGGTTACCCATGAAGTGACCCAAATCAACAAGAAGGTTGAAAAGTTCTCCAACTGAGTCGATCTCGATACTGATGACCTATTTGACCTTCTCAAGGCCCATTTCCCTGGGTCTAAGTCAAAATTGTCCATGATCTTTCTTCATGAGTTGATCAAACACCAGATGATCCTCATAAGAATGATTGAGTTAGAACTGTGGTTCTGTGGAAATAAATGATTTCATAGTAAAAGTCATGTGCCCAAGGATTTTCAAACTGGAGTTCCAGTCACAACAAATGGCAAACCCAGGTAAGCAACCATAAATATTTGTTGGGTAGGCAGACCCAGGACAACCTGGGCTCCACCTGATAGACTCCAGGATCAACTAACAAGAGACTTAATTGGCAGCGACAGGCCATCAATGGGTGGATTTATTATGCCATATCTAGGGTCATTTCTGCAATTTTTTGTGGTGCCTGACATAGATTAAATATTTGCATTCCCCTAAAATTCATAGGCTGAAATTCTAACCCCCAAGGTGATGGTATTAGGATGTAGGGGCCTTTGGGGTTGATTGAGTCATGAGGGTGGAGCCCTCCTGGAATTAGTGCCTTATTAAAGAGGCCCCAGATTGCTGTCTTTTAGCATATAAGCAAGCAGACACCTTCTATGAATCAGGAAACATGCTGTTATAGTTAGATATAGAATGCCCCTTGAATAGCTCATAAATTGGTGTTTGGAGTTGGTGTAATTGAGTTATGAGGGTTGTAATCCAAGCAGTGGATAATTCCATTGTAATGGATTTATCTAGGTTGTGACCCAGGCCATTAGGGTGTGGCTGGAGAAGGTGGGTCCCTGGGGATGCAGCCTTAGGGATTATATATGGTTCCCCTCCCCTCCCTCTTCCTGTTGCTTCCAGCCTCCATGATGTGAGAGCAAAGCCTTGTGCTCTCCCTCTCTGTGCTACCTGCCGCCACCATGCCCTAAGATCTGGGGTCCCTGGCTTCACATGGACTGAACCCCAATATCTCCAAGGAAAACTGTGAGCAAATAAGTCTTCTTTCCTCGAAGTTACATGGTCAGATCTTTAGATTATAGCTATGAAAATGCTGGCAAATATATACATGTCTTTACCAGATACCAATCTGCTAGTGCATTTTTCTTAGACTTCAAGCTTCCAGAACTGTGAGAAATTAATGTCTGTTGTTTGTAAGTCACCCAAGTCTTTGGTTCTTTATTATATCATCCCAAATAGTCTATGACAATACACCTCTGCATATCATTTTTTTTTTTTTTGCGGTACCAGGGATTGAACCCAGGGGCGTTCTACCTCTGCGCTAAACCCCCGGCCCTATTTTTTATACTTTATTTTGAAACCGGGTCTCACAAAGTTGCGGAGGCCTCACTAAGTAAAGAGAGAGAGAGAGAGAGAGAGAGAGAGAGAGCTGAGGCTGGCCGCGAACCCGGATCCTCCGGTCTCCGCCTCCCAAAGTACTGGGATTACAAGCGTGCGCCACCACACCCGGCTCACCTCTGCATATCTTTAAGAAGCTTCAATTTCAGTGAGGAAACATATGTCTATATTCTAATATCAAAACATGTATGCATTTATTTTAAGTGCTTTGAAAAGTTAGACCAGATTAATTCATTCATTCAACATGCACAGATTTGCTGCCTAATATATGGCAGGCATTGAACAAGATGCAAGGTATGAATTTTGACACATTTCATATTAAAATACCTCTCACATTCTCAGGGGTCTGTACATTAAGTATAGACAGAAGCCGGGTGTGGTGGCGCATGCCTGTAATCACAGTCTTTGGGAGACTGAGAAAGAAGGATAACAGGTTCACAGCCAGCCTCAGCAACTTAGTAATGTGCTCCACAACTTAGTGAGACCCTGTTTCAAAAAATAATAAAATAGAGCTGGGGTGGAGCTCGGAGGTAGAATGCCCCTGGATTCAATCCCTTAGTACCATACACACACAACAAGTGTAGATAGACAGAAATGAATTAATGTTGTCAATTTCTACTCCCCTGCACCAGGCTAGCCACTCACTGCTGAATACAGAGTGTATAATGAAAGTTTGGGTCAGTATGAAATATAGGACCAGACCAAATTTAGCCCAATGAACAAGGATGTCATGTAGATGTGAATTTATTAGTTACTCGAGGATATCTAACTATCTTGAAAAATATCACCCAGCCCAGGGACTGAGATCAGAAACATTGTACTCCACCTTACCCAATTGCTTTTAAAGTGTATTTTCATACAACAGGAATATTTCTACTTTTGCAAAACATCAGACCACAAAATTGAAGCCCTCTCTTTAGAAAAGGGAAGGAGAAAAATCTTCAATTCTTTCAAGGTCAGACAGGTGGCATGCAGGCACAAAACATGACTGAAATAATAAAAAGATGTAACAGAAGCCAGGAGGAAAACACAGCACGAATTAAATGTTGCCCACACCAGGAAAGCCAAGCAAATCCTGTGTCTCACTTGGAATTCTTGGGATTTCATTCATCGTAATCCTCATTTTGTGCCCCCCCACCACCTCACAGATGAATCCATGGCTACTTGATATACATCATCATTAGCTCTTTGATATAAACAGGACAGATTTCCCCGAGTCTAATGCTTTACACTTGATATATATGTGCCTCCTTCTGCGGTGGTTTTCAGGCCTGCCCACTGGCTGATGACTGCGTGTTTTAGAGACCATCAGTGCAGTTCTGCCATGCACACACCACCGTGACTCTCATGGCCCATGGGCACCTTGTTCAATATCCATCACAAGGAAGAGCACATGTTTGTCACAGATGTTACCAGCCACCAGATCCTTAAAAGCGGAAAATGACTTTGGGCACATAAGAGACACATCAGACTTCTAGCCACTGCCTAGAACGAGCAAGCCATGCGGTACCATGGACTGCAGAAGAGGCTGGAGGCCTCCTCCTCCTGCATCCTGGAAGGGACAGAACAATGAAGTGGAGGCCAGCTCCAGCCGTGCCCGCCATAGCCCCCCTTTACCAGAATCATGGTGCATTTAGGAAACAGCAGTGAGGGTAAATAGAAATTCAACTGATAAGGGAGACTTCATGACTCTTCCAAGATTTCTCAAGATCTTGAAGAAACTTCTTAAATACATGATATTTTTTCCAGCAAGGATGTTTGTTGGTCATTCTGCACCTGTGCATTGAAGCACGCTAAGAAGGGAAGGGTGTGGGGAGGGAGCGGGGAGGGAGTCACGGGGAAGCTCACCAAGTGCTGTGTGCGTGTATGTCCCCATCACTCTGAACTACAGTATGATGTGAGTCTACAATGCACCGATAAAAGTCTATATCTAAAAAATGAAAGCTGATTTAGAAGTCAGTAAAGGATGTTATAGGATATTCAATGAAATTGGCACAATGAAACACCATGAATTCCCTTCCAAGTCATGGCTGGGTATGGAAGAGACATCACAAACATACAAGTGCAGGCAGAAAGGAATCCCACTATACCCAACACACACACACACACACACACACACACACACACACACACACACCTCCAAGCTGTCATTTGGTCATGCTGTATCCAGTTGGGTTTGGACAGGTGCAGCTAAGGGTGAAGCAGAGTTTGACAGGAGAAGATATCAAGATCTGCCTGGAGATATGCAAGCTAATGAGAAGAAAGCGGCTGTCCCATCTACGAGGGATGAGGTGGCAGAGAAACAGAAGAGCTAGGCAGAAAGTTGGGGAGAAGGGCTTGTGTGAATTCCCAGGGATGGAGACTAACCAGCATTGTAAAACTGTTTTTTTAAATATTACCTTATATGCTATTATCATTGCTTTAGGATTAAAGTCCACTGCAATAGTCAGCTTTCCGTGACTATAACAAATACCTGAAAACAAGTCTAAGTAAAAAGAGGGAAGGTTCTTTTTGGTTCATGGTTTTAGAAGTTTCAGCCCAAGGTTGGTTGGCCCCTTAGCTTTGGGGCCTGTGACAAGGTAGCACATTCTAGTGGTGGCAGGTGGTGGAGCTTCACTGCTCACCCCTGGGTGGCCAGGAGGCAAAAGAGAGGAAAAGGAGGAGCTGGGGTCCCAATATCCCTTCCAAAGGCATGCCCCCCAATGACCTAACCACCTTCCAATAAGCCCCACCTTCAAAAGGTTCCACTACCTCCAGATAGCAGCTTGGACTGGGGACCAAGCCTTCAACACATGGGCTTTTGGGAAACATTCCAAATCTACACTGTAGCAGTCTCCTTATCCCCACCCTTCCTCCAGCTCTCAAATGCCTGTTCACTGTCTACCTTGTGGTCTGAGTGTTGCATGATTGCAGATGCATGAGCTATATTTTACCTGCTTTATATTGTGGGTTATATTATCAGTTCTGTTAGGAGAGGCCAGAAAGAGGGTGCCTGAGCTCCTAGCAGCTCCTTCTACCAGGTCCCTTGAATGATGTCGGAACTCCTCTCTAAGTTAGTTTCCTGGGGTGGCTTTGCCCTGAGGTCATCCGGCACTGGAGGGAGATGCTCTTCTATGCAAGTAAGGGCTTCCTCCTCTGAACAGATGCCGACATGTTGGAGGTTTTGAGAGACACGGCAACACTGAGCATGTATTTTTACCACTTTGTTGCGTATTTTATAGTACGATTGTTAGTTTCCAATTATCCTTTAGAAAGGATTGCATTATAATGGTTTTGTAATTGTCTCAGTCTGTTCAGGCTGCTATAACAAAAACAATCAACTGGGTGCCTTACGAGCAGCCAACATTGATTCCGTATAGTTTCGGAGTTCAAGATCAAAATGCTGGATGACTTGGTGTCTCAGGAGAACCCTCTTCTGAGCTTCAGACACCTGTGTCCCCAAGTTTCTTGGTCTTCTCAAAATGTGACCAAGCCTGCACCGAGTCCAGAAACTCAACTTCAGTGTGGAGGTACTTAAGGACAGGGAGGACTTGTTTGTGCTCCCAGACATCCCCACGGATGACTGGGGATGTGGAATGTTCACCCTGGCTGGGCATGATGGCGCACACCTGTAATCCTGTCACGGGAGACGGGACGACTTCTCGTGGGTCCTTGGCTCCAGTGTTGAAAGGGATTTCAGCACATGCCAGTCAGAGAAAAGGCATAGGTTTAATTTAAGAAAGGTGGGGACATACATACATACATGGGCCATGTCAAGGGTGTAAGAGCCGCGGCAGACCACGGCTGGGAAGGACTCAGAGGGGCGCAGGAAGCTGCTGCAGAGGGAGAGAGAGAAAGTGCGCCCGCGACCTTCTCAGATCCTTACAGTCTTTTCTTATATGCGCCCTAGAGAAAGGGGGGTAGCCAGGCCCACGGTGGGAAGTGGGGGACCATGGGATGGCGGTCTCCACTTTGAAGCTCTAAGCTAGACAAGAGGAGTTAGATAGGACTCTCAGGGACCCCAGAGGCTTGGAGACTTAGAGACATAAAGTCGGGTGGCCAGTAGGGTGTAAGGCTTTTTAACAAGTGTGACCTTTTGGAGTTCTGGTGAAAGGTGAAGTTCTTTATCTTCCAAAGCTAATCAGCCCAGGAACTTCAGATGTGAAGCTAGCCCATTGTTTGGTTCTTTGAGCAAGTCCTGGGCAAGCCTCACAGGGCAAGCTAAGGAGTATTTTAGATTTCCTCTTTAAAACTGCATTTTCCTTTTTTCTCCCAATTTGTCTCCTTTCTGCCTAATATTTTATTTCTTCTATTCTATCTCATCAATCCCAGGACTCAAGAAGCTGAGTTCAAAGGATTGCAGGTTGGAGTCCAGCCTTAGCAACTCAGTGAGACCCTCAGTAACTTAGCAAGACCTGTTTCAAAATAAAATCTACAAAGGGCTATGGGTGTAGCTGGGAAGAAGAATACCCCTTGGTTCAATCCCCAGTACCAAAAAGGAAAAAAAAAAAGGAGAAAAGAGAAAAAGAAAAGAAAATGTTCACCATGCAATTCCACTGCCCCTGGCCAGTTGAGGCTTGCAGGACATCATCAGATATATGACCCCACTCGTACTAATAACACTAATGACACTTGGAGGGAAAGCTACCAGCCACATGTCAGGTGTGAAAGAAACATACTATGTCTCTTCCACTTAAATCAACTTTCCTTTATGTTCAGCTAAAAAAACTGAGTCCCCCTTATTATGGTGAACTGGATATAACGGGTTGGTGCTGTGGGGAAAAACTGTGCAGAGGAAGAAAGGTTGAAATAGCAAATAAAGGAGGGGTTCTGAGAAAGGCCAGGACCGTATCCTGTTATTGTTCAGTGATTCCCTAAAAAGAACACTTGGTGAAGGGCCCTGGTGGGGATGTGTTTGTAAAAATACAGATCGCCAGAGGAAGCAATTAGACTGGAGGGTTAGAGGAGGTGGTACCACCACTCCCAGGAGTCATTTCTGGGTCATGCGTAGCAGTCCCGAGTTGCAAAACAGGAAGAAAAAAAAAGAAAGAAAGAAAACAGATTGACAAGCTACAAAAGGCAGGCCAAAGTCACCCTCTGTTCCCTGAAAAGCAACAGAAAGAATGGTCACTGGGGCCTCGTAACTTCCAGTTGGGGAGGAATCGATTTGAAAAACAAACAGAAAAACAGAAACAAAAACCTTGGCATGGTGAGCCTTAGGGGATTTGGTAAGTGGCATGTGATTATCAGAATTATGTCCACACTAGCCGGGCATGGTGGCGCACGCTTGTAATCGCAGTACTTGGGAGGCTGAGACTGGAGGATCAAAGATTCACGGCCAGCCTCAGCTACTTAGTGAGCCCTCCACAACTTAGTGAGACCCTGTTTCAAACTAAAGAATAAAAAATAGGGCTGGGGGTGTAGCCCAGAGGTAGAATTACCCTGGGTTCAATCCCCAGTACCACAAAAAAAAAAAAAGAATTAAGTCCACACTGGGCCAGATAGCCCAACTCGGCTGGATGTGATGTCGGAAAATGGAACCTGCAATTCCTTAGTGATGGGAAAGCTCTTTGGTACTGATTTCCCGGGTTGAAGAACTGGAAGATGCTTCTGCCCGGCCAGGCAACGGTCCCTTCTCATGCCTTGGTTCCATCCTGCCAGGACTACAGATGCAATGTTCTGCCTGCCCAGGGCCAGAGGCCGGATTTGTAATTTCATTGTTTGTTTGTTTGTTTTTGTGGTACTGGGGATCAAACCCAGGGGCATTCTACTTCTGAGCTATATCCCCAGCCCTTTTCTGTTGTTGTTGTTGTTGTTGTTTTGAAACAGGTTCTCACTAGGTTGCTGAGAGTCTCACTGAGTTGCTGAGGCTGGTCTTAAACCTGCGATCTTCCTGTCTCATCCTCCCAAGTACTGGGATTCCAGGTGTGCCACCACACCTGGCATGATTTGTAATTCCACCAACAGTCTGCAGGTGGTGCTTCAGGAAAGTTCTCTTGTCTCAGGTGTAGACTATAGAAGCATCTAGAAAAAGAGGACAGGGTGACGCACAGGGACACACACTGTCACTCACAGAAAGCGAGCCAGCAGCATGTCCCTGGAAGGGTACTGCCCAGAGCATGTGCCACGACCGTCCTCTTCCAGAAAGCTCCTTGCCTTGTGTCACCATGGGGCTGAGTGCTGGCTTCACACTCAAGTCAGGCCTCTGGCAGGGCCTGGGTTTCCTGTGTGCAGTAGGGAAGGATTCGTCAGTGTTGGTTTATTCTTCTCCACCACCGGGTTAACCATAATCGCTACCTCCCACGAGCTTCCTCTCCCCTGCAGGGTGACTGGGGCTGCCCGAGTCCCTCTTCAGCATGAAAGTCTGGCTGTTTTGCCGTCAGAACTGCACACCTCCCCTTTGGTTTGCCAGGTTGCTGCAAGGACAGTCCATGCTGGTCTAAAATCACCGGGCACATATGTGTGTATAAAACATCCGCCAGCACAGGATACATATTGGAAGGTTAGGTACTCCTCCCCAGCCCGCCTCTTCTGCAGTTCTTCTATCATAGAACTGTGCACCCATGCGCCTTCAGCCAATTCTTTCTCTGATGGGGGATCAGCTTCTTCCCTCTAGCCATCTAGTTATTTGCAGAAAGTCTGTGTTCTCAGCAGCAGTGCCGTTTCCCCTGTCCCCACAGTATGTGGCCCACAGACCCAGGACCACGCTGAGCGCTAAGTATTAAAGTCTCTGCTTCGCCATCCTTCAGCACTGTGAGATCAACTGCGGCTGTTTAAAAACAGCTGTAGCCAGGGTCCCACCCTCTCTGCTCCTGGTCTAATTGGTCTGGGGTACCGTCTGGGCTTTGGGAGGTTTCAAAGCACCCCAGGTGAAAGTAATGTACAACAAAGTTCAGAAACCACTGATACAGATGAAAAGAATAATAGTCAATAACACATGGCAAGCTGGGGAATTTCAGCCAGGGATTTTTTTTCTCCTACCATGAAAAAACAGGCTTCCAGCCAGGTGTAGAGATGCAGACTTGCAATCCCAGTACTTGGGAGGCTGAGACAGGAGAAGCGCAGGTTTGCAGCCAGCCTCGGCGATTTAGCGAGGCCCTCTGCAACTTAGCAAGACTCTGTTTCAAAAATAAAAAAATAGAATAGGGCTGAGGGTGTAGCCCAGAGGTAGAATGCCCCTGGTTTCAATCCCCAATACAAAATAACAACAACAACAACAATAATAATAATAATAATGTCCATCCATTGGTTAGGACTGAGTCCCATACCATAAAGAAGGGTTGGGAAAGGCTGACCTTGGTGAGGCAGAAATGCCAAGCTACAAATTCAAAGTTCTCTTAATAGTAAAGAGCCAGGGGAACTCCACTGAAGGGTAACCAACAATCTTTGACAAATCCTTTGTTCCTTACTCCATTCGACTTCTTCTACCTCTTTCCTAGCTAACAATTACCATCTTTTGTGCATGTACAATCAGCCAGGCCCTATGTCGAGCACACCAGTCAATTGTTGTGTTTGATCCTTACATCAACCCCACGGGGGAGGTGAGCTTGGTTTTGGTAACTTGGGGGGGTTACCCAAGTAGCAGGTGGTGTCATTAAGATTCAAGCTCAGGTATCTCTCACACCAAAGCTATGAGGGACTCTCCTCTGTTTCTGGCATGCATTTATAACAGACAGGAAGCTGTGCAGTAGATGTCCCTACACCAATTCCCTCTTGGATCAGGTGACTGAACCCTACCCACAGAGAAGCCACATCTGCAAGCCACCTCGTCATTGTCTCACTCTCCTGTGGGCCAGACTCCTGGTCACACTTTGTTTCCACTTTTCCTCGTCTTTCTTCTCCTCCTCCTCCTCCTTTATCTAGGGGAATACCTTCAGGTGCTTCCAAAGCTATACCAACCAACAAAATTCTGCCTTGTCTCTTGACCTTTGATTTCTTTCTTTTCTTTTTTTTTTTTTTTCATGGTACTGGAGATTGAACCTAGGGGCATTCTACCTCTGAGCTACACCCCCAGCCCTACTTTTTTTTTTGAAACAGGGTCTCACAAAGTTGTGGAAAGTCTCACTAAATTGCTGAGGCTGGCCACGAACCTGCGATCCTCCCGTCTCAGCCTTCCAAGTACTGGGATCACAGGCGCGCACCACCACGCCCGGCTTGAACTTTGATTTCTAATGAGACTAATAGAGATAAGTACTTTGGACAGTAATAGTCTTTATTAAATGAGTGAAATTGTTCCCTTTGATGTGCGAAGTTCTCTATGTAAAATATAAGCTTGGTTTTTCTATTCCCCATCTCAATAAACAGAAGTCCATGAGCTACTCCAATATCCCTTTAATGATTTCAGAGTATTTAGAACCTTGGATCAGCATTCCAATTATAAATCTCATCAACTTTTAAGCAAGATGTAAAGTAGATGATTAGAAACCACCAACCTAGGGATATACACTCAAAGTGTTTTGTTTTGTTTTAACTGGCCCATGACATGACCTATTTCCCTTGAGCTTTAGCTCTTGCTTCTAAATATGGGATGCAGCATGTAAACAGAAAGTGGACTAATCGATCATTCTGATTAGTGGAGATCTGCTTTCTTTAAAGAGGTATCCTCTTCATCTTGCCCCTTAAAATACACACAAGTCACCTACCCGCTGAAGATGAACTACTCACAGCTGGACAATTATTCTTGTGCCTTTGTATCTGGCCAATGCAAAAATCAAACAGATAGAGACAGCTTCTTCCTCCAGGCCTGGTGGTGCACGCCTGGAATCCCAGTTACTTGGAAGTCTGAGGCAGGAGGATTACAAGTTCAAGGTCAGTGTGGACAACGTAGCAAAACCCTGTCTCAAAATAAAATAAAATAAAAGGGCTGGGGATGTAGCTCAGTGGTAGAATGCTTGCTTAGCTCATGCAAGGCCTTGATTGAATTCCTAGTACTAAAAAATAAAAATAAGATAGTTCCTTTGGATTGCTGCTTTTCTTTATAGACAATTATAAATAAGCTTTCACTTATTCATAACCCTTCCACTGCAGAGCACTTTGATCTGCATATTTTCTATTTGCAAATGTCTGTTTGAGCAGTCAAAAATCTCTTCCTAACCAGGTCTCCAGGTATTGTGCCCACAGCTGAGTGCCTCTGATATGGATAAACTTGAGTTATCACCATGAGCCCTGAAGTCAGCATCTAAAAAATGACATTTGGAGTGAACACGAATGATCCCCTGAGCAGAGATCTAATGATGGCTGTGATAAGGTTCTGGAACCTTCTCGCCCTTTCTGTGTGCAGAAAGGTGTGTGTAAAATAAGATCAAATAAAAGATCTCTCCCTGGCCCCTCAGCCAAATTATCTTTCACTTAGTGTAGTTAAACAAATATTGACCTGGCTCTATAGGATTTAACCTTTTTAAATGTGCACTATGAGTTTATCTATCCTTTGTTTAAAAAAAAGAATAGCGCTTTCAAATTCATGGTTTTTCCTCCCTTGGGGGTTTATGCTTCCTAACCAGTCTTCAGGAAAGAGCTCTGTCCTATTGTTTAGGTTTGGATAGAAAAGTAAGCAAAGAGAAATATGTCACTTTCCCAGGTTGCCATGTCATCTGACTAGCATTCTGCAGCGTTAAAATACGTCTCAAAGAGAGAGAAACCATCCAAATCCTCTCTTATTTGGAATTAAATCACGCATGCCAAAAGGGGCTTCATGAACCACCCGGTCCAGAGGGTGACATCTGGAAGTGAACTTGGCTTCCACACCCAGCCCTGCTTCACACTGACGGGAAGCTGGGGCCAGAGACCCAAGCTCTCCAGCCTCAGTCATCTTCTCAGAAAAATAGAGAGGGTCATAGTATCCTCCCCTCGAAAGTGACTAGGGAGAATGAATACAGTAGAGCATAGGAAGCAGTAGAGCACAGAGAGAGCAAGGAGCTCTGTAAACGATCGCTAGAGTTTGCCCAGCCCTGTGGTACTCTTAGTTCATTTATGTGCTGGGACTGGAAGTTGGCTCAATCCAAGAAAAATAAATAAGTAAATAAATAAATAAATAATAAATGGGGCTGGTGATTGTGCTTGATTAACAACTTAGGAAAAACCTCAAGATGTAATATTAAGTGGAAACCCTGGACGCGATGTCATGCAGGGAGTATTGTATACATCGAACTATGTTCACCGTGCATGTGCACACCCAGCCGGAAGCTAGCTGGCGATGAAAAGCACCCGCATCATAGAAGAATGGTGACTTCTGGGCTGTGGGATCATGGGTGGGTCTGACTTTCCTTCTCATATCTTCCTGCATGTTCTGTGTTTTCGCACTGACCATGAGAGAGACGACGGGGGCTGGAAAGGCTGACTTGTTGAGTCCCAGGTTGCATCCTCCAGGGCACGGTGTTCTGTTAATGATGCACAGCCTCTCTGAGCTGCATATTTCTCATCTAAAAGAGGCAGAGCACCACAGCTACCCTAGGACCGGGGAAGATGATGTGTACCCAAAACCCAGCACTCAGCCCAAAACCAGGAATGCAGCTACCATCAGAAGCAAAGGCAGTGGTGAGCTTCCGATCCCTCACAGAAGGTGTGGGCAGGGAAGGAGGCTGAGGGGCAGGGAAGGAGGCCAAGGGGCAGGGAGGGAGGCCGAGGGGCTCCCTATCAGCATCACTACCCCGCAGAAGCTGTGCTCAAAGCCAGTACTACTTAGTGCAGAGACGACAATAAGACCTCTGCAAACCAAGTTCTCCCCAGGCACTGGCTGATATTCTGATCGTTAATTTCTGGTAATATCTAAAAGGAGTTGGGGGGGTGGGTATTTAATCTTGCCTGGACTACTTTGTGAGCTGCTAACTGAATCTGTTGCTTAAAACCTACCTTCACACCTGCCGGGTGTGGTAGCACACACCTGTAATCCCAATGCTTGGAAGGCCGAGACAGGAAGATTGAAGATTTGGGGCCAGCCTCGACAACTTAGCAAGATCCTCAGCAACCTAGCAAGAGCCTGTTTCAAAAATAAAGCCAGGCGTGGTGGCGCATGCTTGTAATCTTGTACTTGGGAGACTGAGACAGGAGGATCGCAAGTTCGTGGCCAGCCTCAGCTATTTAGTGAGACCCTCCGCAACTTAGTGAGACCCTGTTTCAAAGTAAAGAATAAAAATAGGGCTGGGGGTGTCGCTCGGAGGTAGAATGCCCCCTGGGTTCAATCCCCAGTACTGCAAAAAGTAAAATAAAATAAAATATAAAAAATAAATATGATAGGGCTGGGGGTGTCTCTCAGAGGTAGAATGCTCCTGGTTTCAATCCCCAGTACCAAAAATAAATGAATAAATAAATAAATATAAAACATCTTCATACCTGCTTTGCAGTACTGTTGAGAGGAGTAAATAAGAAGATATAAAAGAATCAAGAAAATTAAATGAGCAGTTTAATTATGTCTCCCTTAACCTGGGATGATAGAGAGTGAATAAGGCCCCTATGAGACCACTCGGTCTCCCCCGCTCCTGGCCTCTGTGGGGTGGCTTTGAGAGGGGAGGGAGGACCATCACTTGTCTAAGAGCCCCCTGCACTGGCCACCAACGACTTGCTGAAGATTACGTTGTGCAGGTGGCACAGCAGAGAAGCGTTATCTGAGGCTCTTTGTAATAGGCTATTTGGCTTGGGATTGAATTGGTTCGTTTCGTCTTGGCTAAGAACACAGCCATTTAGCTAGCACTCAATAAAATAGGTCCTCCGGACGCCATTAAAATCCCAGGGAACCTCGCACTCTTGATAAAGCTCAACTCTTCTGTCATTTTCCATTATCTGGGAAGACTACTGTAGTTGGGTTGTTTTAAAAATGCAATCACAGAAGGCAAACTTAGCAAGGGAAGATCTGCATGCATTATCAAATTGGAATAAAGATCACAGGAATTAAGAACTAAAATAGAGCTTGAACAGACCAAGGAAAAGGGAAGAAGGACTGAGATTCCCACTTGTAGAGTTTCTTTGCACAAGCTGTGGTCTCACCAGTAGATTTATAGACTGAAGGCTGCCTTGCCCCCTGGTGTAGCCAATGCCCAGAGAGTGGAGAGAGCTCATTAGCATAACTGGAGGTCTGCTAGCCAATCAACACTGTCTTTTCTCAGCTCCTTCCCTACAGCCACTGTGATTGGGAGACACCAGCACATCTCTAATCTCTACCTGTCCTATGCCTGCATTTTTTCCCCAGCAGCTTCTGATTTCTGTGGAGTCGCTAGTTATTTTAATCAAATGATAAAGGATATGGATATGAATTAATTTTACAGCCAGTTAGGGCCGAGGCACGGATTATATAGGAAAGAGAGCCTTTTTAGTGCGAATTTATGGGCCACTTAAGCCCCATAACTTTTAACAGGACTAGTAACCTCAGCTGAGCAGGCTTCCTTCGAAGTGGAGAGTGCTGTAACAGGATTTTGCATGACATTTGGTAGCGGTGAGGACACTGTGTGTTAGAGGGACGAGCGCAGACCCGAGTCCACAAGGATGGACTTACACCCAGCCCTTGCTGAGTCCCTCGGCTAAACTCCAGAATTCCCTGGCCTCTCTGTTCTCAGTTATTCTCATTCTATACAATAAGCTACTTGGCCTCAGCTCCAAAATGAAACCCTTCAGGCTCCAAAAAGACAACCGGACTCGTTCTCTCTGGAATACTGATGGAACTGGGAAGTGGAGCGTGTGGGCAGGGGAAGTAAGTTAGATCCAAACAGGCTGAGCCTCCTTTCTTCAAATAGTTGTGCTATGTCTGCTCTGCGTTCTGTCTCTCCTGTGGGTCCTGGGCTTTGTCCTTCCTTTAGTGTGTTTCAGGATAGAGACTGAGTGAGAAAAACATGCCTGCAGATGTTAACGTGTCTTCCCTGGACACGAGGAAGGAATAGAGACCAGGAAGCAACAGCGAACATTCCAGACTTCAGCTGGGCATCCACAGCAGTGAGCAGCCAAGTCCTGGCTGGCCCAGGGAGGCGCCCTCCTGCCCAATTTTTACTTTACAAACATTTCACAATTTGGTGAAGGTCATTCTCTCCTTTTTTGCATTTAATTTTAACATTAACCTCCAAAAAGCTACACTGCCGATAGAATCTGTCCTATCCCTTCCATGTGTTCCTCCAGCAGGTGTGGGTTAAAAGGACAAATTCCCAACCCTCTGAGAAGGTATTAACTCTTTTCACAGAATTTCATACTTGAAGGCAGTGTCCTGATGGCTAGAAGGTTTTATAGAGTCGTGATGGTGTCCCTGTGCCCATCCTTCATTAATGGGGAGAATGAGGTGAAACAGATTAAAACAATCTCCTCCCTCTCTCTCTCTCTCTCTCTCTCTCTCTCTGCCAACAGACAAGGGGTAACCATAGTAACGGGATGCCTAGAAAAAGTGAGAGTGAGGGACACAGGAAGGAGGAGGATTCCTTTCAGCCTTCAGGGACCCTAAATGTCCACGGGCACACTTCTCTCTGCCTTACTTTTCTGATCTGGAGTGTGATAGAGGATATTTTCATCTTCCTCCAAAAATTATCAGGAAGAAAAAGAAATATACATCACTTTGCAAATAGCTTATTGGGTAAAGAAGAAACTGCAGAAGAGAAGAAAGATTAGGCATTCTTTACACACACACACACACACACACACACACACACACCAATCTTAGCTTTGAAAATGGCATTAAAGTTTCTTTTAAAAAATAGCACCAAGCCGGGTATGGTGGCGCACACTTGTAATCCCAGTACTTGGGACACTGAGACCGGAGGATCCGGGTTCGCAGCCAGCCTCAGCTACTTAGTGAGGCCCTCCGCAACTTAGCGAGACCCAGTTTGTTTGTTTGTTTGTTTGTTTGTTTTTGCAGTCCCGGAGATTGAACCCAGGGGCGTTCTACCTCCACGCTACATCCCAGGCCCTATTTTTTTATCCTTTATTGAAACCGGGCCTCACGAAGTTGTGGAGGGCCTCACTAAGTAGCTGAGGCTGGCCGCGAACCCGGATCCTCTGGTCTCCGCCTCCCAAGTACTGGGATTACAAGCGTGCGCCACCACGCCCAGCTGAGACCCAGTTTCAAAATAAAGAATAAATAATAGGGATTAGGGTGTAGCTTGGAGGTAGAATGTCTCTGGGTTCAATCCCCAGTACCACAAAAAAAAATAGCACCAATAAAAGCATATAAAAAAACAAAAAAACAAAGGTTTTCTAATTTAAAAAAATTAAAAATAACACATCTTGCAAGCTCTTCCTCTTTTTTTGCGGTACCAGGGATTGAACCCAGGGGCCTTCTACCTCCACGCTACTCCCCCGGCCCTATTTTTTATACTTTTTTTGAAACCGGGTCTCACGAAGTTGCAGAGGGCCTCACTAGGTAGAGAGAGAGAGAGAGAGAGAGCTGAGGCTGGCCGCGAACCCGGATCCTCCGGTCTCTGCCTCCCATAGTACTGGGATTGCAAGCTCTTTCTAAGAGATCAGACATAAAAGACCATTGGGTCCACTTCAAGACACCTCTCATGGATGCCAATGTCAGTTTTCCCGAAGCATTCAGGTGAGATCGCCTGGCCTCAGTGTGGCCAGAGACCTACTTCACCCGAGCCAGGTGACCGCTCCTCAGGAGTGAGAACTCAAGAAACCCACCCTTCCCAAGAGCTCTTCAGCTCCTCTACAATGACCAGCTCCCTCCTTTGGACACAGCCTCCCTTGTCTTTGTCTCCTTAGACAAAGGAGGGATGGAGTGCAGAATGGGAACTGTGTCTATCTGGGAACCCAAAAAGACATCCTAATAAATACTCGCTTTGAGAACAAATGAAAGTTACTTTGCATTTGAAAGTTCTTCAACATGCATGTTGACTTCAATACAGTTGGAGGTTTCTGATACATGGTAAGTGTATGTACGGTCCGTCAAGCTGAACACGAAAGGCACATATGTGTGTTAAGTGTCTATCTCTACAAACAGAGTGTCTGTTCAATTAGATCTGGGCCTGTGGGCTAATTATAAAAACCAAGCCATTCAACGTAAGGGCTAAACCAGGCATGACTGTCTACACACCACGCGTGGTTGACTCGGTTCTCAAGTCGACCAAGTTCTCAATTCATATCTGTCTTAATTTATAGTAGCATTATACACTGGATTAAAGAACCATAAAATGTTGGAAAATACAATCTACTTGAGTGTATTTCATCAAGGAGTGCTGTTTCTGGGTAAGGGAATAACTTCGATTCGTAGGAGACCTCATCAAAAAGGACATCAAATCCAAGACAGGGGGTGAGTTTGAGGAAATGGTTCTCTGGGACACTTGGAAAATACAGGGAGTCCATTTCCCTGTCTGTAGACTAGGCTTTCTTCTGACCCCTACCTGAAGATCAGTTTAATCTAGGAAAGTAAAGAAACACAGTGTTTACGAGCATTCCTTAGTCAAAGCAAATACATTGTGCTTTTCTTCTTTTCTTGAATTATTCAGCAAGACTTGAACATCGAAGGGCATTTTTCTGCCACAAGTATGGAGCTTTTATTCGACCTAGCTCCACCTTGCAGGAACAGAGGAAACAGCAGTTCTGTGTGTCTCTGCTCTAAACTCTGTGGCCCCTGGAAGCTGGATAGAAATGGGAGGCATCTGTTCCTGACTGCAGAGTCAGGCCTCTTTTGTAAATATTGTGTATCCTTTGGTTAATTACATGGAGAAGTAATCCAGTCTCACAGTGTGGGAGTTATGTGTATTTGTTGACTCTTGCTGCCAATCAACAAGCAAACCGAAATATTGCTAAGTCATTTTTAAAAAGTCAGGGAGAGTAAAATATGACAGAAGTTGCCCCTGAAGAACAAACATTATTAAATATGTTGCTGCTTTGCTATAAATAATATAAATAACTCAGGATCATAAAAAGGTCAAAAGAGATTGTTCTATGTAGCCAGCAATGAGTAGGCGGACTCCTTAATGATCAAAATACATACTTGGGACAAGTAAAGGATGTTATTCTTTATTCTTTCTTTTTCTTCTTTCTCTCTTTTTTTATTTTTACTCATTTATTTGTTTATTTTGTGTGTGTATAGTACTAGGGATTAAACCCAGGGGCATTCTACCTCCAAGCTACACCCCCAGCCCTTTTTATATTTTTTGTCTGAAATAGGTTCTCACTATGTTGTTGAGAGTCTCAGCTACATTGCTGAGGCTGTCCTCGAACCTGCAATCCTCCTGTCTCAGCCTCCCAAGTACTGGGATTGCAGGCATGCACCACCACACCAGCAAGGATACAGTTCTTTCAGCATTCTTAAAATAAATTTTCTGGGTGCATGAAACTAAGATTTAACCATCGCTCCCCCATTCCAAATATATCCCTTTGATACAGAAAGAGGATTTATGAATTTCATTATCTACCATTGCTTGTTGGAAAAAAAATCAAATTTTTGCTTGTTTATTTCACAAGAGCAGAAGGGCTCAAATTATTTTATTGGACTGGATGAAAAGTGAAATAATTGAGTTCAGAGACCTTGATTCTAATTTTAGCTAATGAACCTTCAGCACTTCTCTGTTATTTCTCTTTCAGGTTCTGTTTATAAATACAGAAATAAAGAAGCAAAATCCTCAGTAGCCTAAAAAATGGGGAGAGCTGGCTGTGTGAACAGATTAAAGGAACAGGGATAGATAGAGAGATGGATTGAAGGATGGATAGGTGGTTGGGTGGATGGAGATCAATAGACAGACAGACATTAAGTCACTTCCTAAATTCATTCCTGATCTATGGCATGATATTATGCTTTCCGAGAGAATAATATTAGCAACTCTTCAAATAGGAAGTTACACGTCTTCAATATCATTTAAGTCCCAAATATTAAAGCGATTATCCCTAACTATAAGCTAATCCAAAAATAAGAAAACAAATAACTCCCTTTAAAAGATGAATGGATTACAAAATCATGGGATATACATGCAACATAATTCTACTCAGCAATAAAGAGGAACAAAATTATGTCAATTGGAGGAAAATGGATGGACCTGGAGAACATTATGTTAAGTGAGATTAGCCAGTCTCAGAAAGTGAAGGGTCATGTCTCTCATATGCAGAAGCTAGGGAGTAATTGGGATACCAGAGGGACTTTAGACAATGGAAGAGAAACCCCAGTGGAGCCAGGGAGGGGGTCTAGGGGATGGCGGTGGGTAGGGAGAGGGAGAATTAATGAAGGAAGCACTTTTGCTGAGGTTATGTACATATGTGAAATTTCCAATGCCAATCTCAATGTCATGTATAGGGGAAGGGAGGGGTTGGGGAGGGAGCCCCGGGGAAGCTCACCAAGCGCTGTGCGCATGTATGTCCCTAGTGCTCTGAACTACGCTCTGAAGTGAGATTACAATGCACCAATAAAAGTATATTTAAAAAACAAACAAAACAGAAAATTTTCAGACTATGCAAACAGCTCTATTGTAAAAGTGAACACCCTCAGACCAGAACAGCCAAGAGCTGTAACTTGGCTCTATAGGTTGAGATTCCCAACACAGGAAGAGGAGGAAGGCAAGTTAATTAAACATCACCCTTTTTATGTTTCTTTATTTATAATTGAGAGTCTAGATTTCATTTTCTATTTTGCCTCTTTTCTTCCTTTCTTTCTTCCTTTTTCCCTCCCTTTCTTTCTCCCTCCTTTCCTTCCTTCCTTCCTTCCTTCCTTCCTTCTTTTTGTAATGGCAATTGAACCTAGGAGCATTCTACTTCCGAGCTACACCCCAGCCCTTTTTATTTTTTATTTTGAAACAGGGTCTTGCTAAATTGTTGAGGGTCTCACTAAGATGCTGAAGCTGACCCCCAACCTGCAATCCTCCTGTCTCAGGCCCCCCAAGTACTGGGATTACAGGGGTGTGTCACTGCACCCAGCAGCCTATTTTTCTTTGACTGACAGGTGAAAATTATGGATTGACAAATAAGTGTTCATTTACTCAGAAGAAATACAAGATTTTAATTTTTTGCGGTACTGAGGATTGAACTCAGGGGCATTCTACCTTCGAACTACACCCCCAGCCCTATTTTTTATTCTTTATTTTGAAACAAGGTCTCTCTAAGTTGCAGAGGGCCTCACTAAGTAGCTGAGGCTGGCCGCGAACCTGCGATCCTCCTGTCTCAGCCTCCCAAGTACTGGGATTACAAGCGTGTGCCACCACACCCGGCTATAAGATTTTAATTCTGAGAGGGCAATACGATCAATTTAGTTCATATACTCAGGAAACTTACCATTTAGGATTTGAAGTAATTCATCATAAAACAAAATTTTGGAGTTTATCCAAACTTCAATGTCAATGAAACAGCTTTAGCTGTTATTATTAAAAATATCAAGTTCTCAATGGAAAGCTGAGAAAAACAAAAAGGCAGTTGACAATTAGCCATTTTTGCAGGTAACTTTTGCAAAGCCAGGACACACATGCTCTGAGAGACATTTGGAAATTTGGGCAGTTGATGCAACAGTCAATTTTTGATTGTGAACAGATGTTGCTGTCCAAACAGATGTCTTTAGTCTTTGGGAAGTGGTAATGGAATTGCATTGTTGGTGGCCAATGGACTGAGAGACCACGTTATCTAAAATAAGAGGTGAAAAAATGTTGGAAACCGGGCGTGGTGGCACACACTTGTAATCCCAGTACTTGGGAGGCTGAGACAGGAGGATCCGGGTTCGCAGCCAGCCTCAGCTACTTAGTGAGGCCCTCTGCAACTTAGTGAGACCCTGTTTCAAAATAAAGAATAAAAAATAGGGCTGAAGGTGTAGCTCGGAGATAGAATGCCCCTGGGTTCAATCCCTGTTACCGCAAAAAAAAAAAAAATGTTGGAAGTATCGAACATTAGAAACCATTGTGTGTGTGTGTGTGTGTGTGTGTGTGTGTGTGTGTGTGTGTGTGGTACTGGGGATTGAAACCAAGGGAATTTTACCTCTAAGCTACACCCTCAGCCTTATTTTATTTTTTTCATTTTGAAACAGGGTCAAGCTAAGTTGCTGAGGGCCTTGCTAAGTTCTGAGACTGGCCTCAAACCTGCAATCCTCCTGTCCCAGCCTCCCAAGTACTAGGATTACAGGTGTGTACCACTGCACTGGCTACAAATCATTTTAGTCAGAGCATCATTTCTCCATTGATTTTGCATCCGGCAGGACAGATCAAAGCTCCTTGTGACTTAGCTCCTCCTTCAGAGTTAGCAGAACTGGGAAATGACTAACTGCTTCCAAATTTTCCAAATGAATACCACGGAACCACCCACTTTGAAGACTCCCCAGGTCCCTCATGGCTTGGGGGTTGGCGATGAGAGCAAGGGAATCCAGTGGAGACTGCAGCCAAGTCCCAGGGATGCTTCCAGAGAGAAGATTCATCCTAAGGAAGGAGAGAGGGAAGACCCAGGCAAGTTCCCTTGTTTGGAGATTAGAGAAGCAGAATATGAGCACAAGGTGACTGATGAAGCTTTAAAGGCCACAAATGAATAAGGACACAATTCATTTGGAAGGAGAAATTATGGTGTGCTTTTTCCCCCATTGCATGACACTCCTAATTACACACTTGCAAGCACCAAAACCAGAGAGCTAAGAGGAGTTCAACTACTGGATGGCTGGCCTGACTTGGCTGTGCTATGGTGTCACACTGCTCAATTATGAGCTCATGAATATCATTCAGAGATATTGGATGGGTCTGTTGGTGTGGGATAGTGCAAGAGGTAGGACCTATCGCCAGATCACTCAGGCTCCGTCTCTGTGCTCTTGGCAAAACTCTGACACCTGCAAGCGTCAGTTCTGTCATCTGTAAAATGGGGATGTTTATTTGCTCTTCTTGTAGGATTTTCATGAAGATCCTAGTGAGGATCTTTTCAAATGATCATTTTTCAATGGGGCAGGAACACCTGGTAAATTCTGAGACTGTTTGAAGCCCTGAATTAACACATAGCTTTGTGATTATTATTTCCTGCACACGGATAATTTTACAAATTCTAGTTGACAATGCCTACCATGTGTCTGTTGCTTTAGCATGTGACATCTGAGCCTTCAGCTCTTACCCAGCCCTAAGGATAAAATGAGTAAGACCAGAAGGTTTGTGCACAAGCTTGTCACTACAGTGAGCCTGCCAGGCTTAACCCAGGGATGGGACACAAAGCCCTTTGCAAAGACGATAAAGATGGTCACAAAGCCTCCCGGGGACAGAGCAAAATTTGACCTTTCACCTTAGTGTATGAATCAAATGTTCTGTTGTAGCCGGGCATGGTGGCACACACCTGTAATCCCAGTACTTGGGAGGCTGAGACAGGAGGATCTCAGGTTCAAGACCAACCTCAGTAACTTAGCGAGACCCTGTTTCAAAAATTAAAAAGGGCTGGATGTAGCTCAGAGGTAGAATTCCCCTAGGTTCAATCCCCAGTAACACAAAAAAAATTGTTTTGAATATGGCTATACATCATATGTAGTATTTACAACATAAATAATTGACATGAAGTTGGTTACTATAGCCAAAAGGTCCCTAGCCTCAAATCCATTCGACTGTAAACTCTTGTAATCAAATATTTGCAGCTGAGAATGTCCTTAGAGCTGTAATGATATAGTAGTTATGTTGGTATTTTCAGAATCTCCACCAATCATTTAATTGTTATTGGTCACCCTTTATGTCTTAATAGTTATACCTGGTGCAGTCTGGCTCCTGGAAGAAGTTCTTAACTGAAAGTAACAGTGAAGAGAAATAATTCAATTACACTTTTGCACTAAATTCCTATAAGCAATATTTAACTAATAACTAAACACCATCACATAGTTTTGGGAAATTAAATCCAGCCAGTCGTTTCACAGGCTGCAAATAGTTTTACAGGCTTATCAAATCAAGTATCGCTTTGCCTCTGAGAACTACTTGTTTTTGTAATTTATTTATTGCTCAGGATTTCATCCCAATTACTTGCTTCTTGAATGTCACAAGACACTCTGTTTTTTATATGAATAAAAGTCATGAAAGACAAATCTGTAAAGTAGGATCTCACCTTACAAAATATTTGTATTTCTGAGATGTCTCAGACCAAACGTATTCTACTTTAACCAAATTGAGCCAAGGTTACTATTTTAGGGAACTTGCATTGAATCAGTCAATCAAATAAATGAGAGATATCAACATCATCAGCAGATTATCCACTATGAAACAGTGTCCTTTACAAATTTTATAATTGCAAAAGCAAACTTTATTTTGCCCTTTTTGGGGGGGTGAAGTGTTTTACTCTGGGACTCATCTCTACAGAGATATAAAAACACATGGAATTAAAGAATCGCTTAAGAAAACATGTATTCCTCCCACTCGATCTTAATTTTTGCACTAAACGACTGAGTCTGTGGGACGTGAAACTGTTTCCAACCCAAGCGCCCGTTAAAGCACAATATTCCTAAACTAAAATTTGAGTTGCTGTGTCTCTGCGTTTGAGGAACCACACCTATTTTGTCAGATTTTCCAGGGCTCTCCTTGGTTTCTATGAAAACAACCAGACACCCATGTGGATGACAGAGGAGAAACCACAGCAAAAAAAAAAAAAAAAAAATTAGCTGAGTCACAGCCCCCATGAACCATTCTCTGGATTGCAGCTTTCTGGCAGGAGGGGTGGGGGGGAATCAGGCAGAACAAATCCTTGCAAACTGCCCTAATCACAGGCCTGTGCCCAGCAAATATATTGTGAAATGAGTTCCTCCTTAAAGTAAGAATAGATTTACCGCACATCACTGGAATGAATATACTGAAAAAAAAACACAATTTAACCTGGTAAAGGGAAAACAGAGTGTAAGCTAAAAGGTCATTCATTCAGCGCGCTGCAGCTCAGAATCATGAAACATAACAGAGGAAATTGAATCCAATATTTGCTCCCTCCAGTGCCCGCCTTACCTCCCCTCTCTCGGTTACAATGTTCACCTCCTCTTATTTAGAATAGAAACAAGACACCCATGAAAAAGCACACGCCTGTGTGCTTCCTAACTGGGAGGGTGCCCGCTGACTGAGTACAAATGTTAACCCATTTTTACTATTAACATCACTACTCTTTTACTTTTTCAGGATAAAAAAAGTGTTCGATTGTACCAATTATTTTCTCTTTTAAATAATTTTTATTGGCACATTGCAACTGTACATTATAGAAAACCATGACTCTTATTAGATGGTAAACATTGTTTTGTTTTGTGTATTTTTGTGGCACTGGGGATTGAACCCAAGGGCATTCTACCTCCGAGTTACACCCCCAGCCCTATTTTATTTTTATTTTGAAACAGAGTCTCACTAGGTTGCTGAGAGTCTCACTACTTGCTGAGGCTGTCCTCGAACCTGCGATCCTCCTGTATCAGCCTCCCAAGTACTGGGATTACAAGCGTGCGCCACCACGTTCAGCTTAAATATTGTTTTAAAAGATAGCAAAGGAAGGAAGGAACTTGGTTGATCAAAAGAAAATTCTGTTTGATATTTGAAAGGGGTAGCTCAAATAACATGTATCTTAATATATATTTTGGCAAAATTTTTACAAAATTTGTGATTCCATCCCTTCTCATTTAAAAAAAAAAATCCAGGATGCGGGAGCCCATGTAAGGTGCTTGGAATGCATTACATCCCATCCATAACTATCAAACCCTCTTCATTGGATTTTATATGGTGATTCAGGAAATATACATACTCATACACACAACTATATACAAGTACATGAGACTGCTTTATTATAGACTGCATTTAAATAGTTCTATCCTTGTCCCTCTCTCCATCTCTCCTTCCTTCCTCTCTCCTTTTCTTCCTTCCTCCCTCCCTCCTCTCCTTCTCCTTCTTTTTCCCTTCCCTCCTGTCTCTTCTTTCTTCCTTCTTCCTCAAAGGCCCATAGAGGTCCCCTGAAGTTATTTCATGTACCTAATGGGTCCTGACCCGCAATCTGAAAATTAATGCCCAAATTGACAACATTGACCCAAAGAAGACTTTATGTTTAATTAGCTGCTGCAGGGGCTATTGGTGACCTGTGTGCCAGCAACAAGCCACACTGTCCCCTCTGACATAGAAATCTAGTCTCATCTTGCATGGACCAGGGGCATTCCAAAGAGATGAGAAAGGGACCGGAAATAGAAATAGAAGAATAAGATTTACTGAGGCTGTCTGTAGTTCACCGGGCGCCCTGGAGAAGCTCAACATAGGAACACACCATTTCAAACCAAGCCGGACTGGGCCTTTGGGAGTCAAGAGGAATACGTCCTGTGTCTGCTCCTGTCTGCATTTTCTCTCATCTCTGCCTCTCCCTGGTTTTTCTTTCTTTTTTTTTTTTTTTTTGTGGTACCGGGGATTGAACCCAATGGCATTCTACCTCCAGGCTACACCCCCCAGCCCTACTTTTTATTCTTTATTTTGAAACAGGGTCTCACTAAGTTGCAGACGGCCTCACTAAGTAGCTGAGGCCGGCTGCGAACCCAGATCCTCGGGTCTCAGCCTCCCAAGTACTGGGATTACAAGCGTGCGCCACCACGCCCGGCCCACCCTGGTTTTACACTACAACTGTCTTTGGTAAAGCTTTGTCTCCTTCACATGAAGTTTTGAAGCTAGCCCCTGCCTTCCTGCAGAAAAATCCACATCCAAGTATACAGATGCAACATTAATGGAGATCCTCACTCTCATTACCGGCCATCGAAGATTCCAGGAAGCACTTTTCCATGCAGGATAGAAAGTCACCAGAAAAATGCCTGAGAGCAGAGGCAGGAACGGAGGACCAGGAATGTCCTCCAGACAGAGGGGACCGCCCCACTCACACAACCCAGGTCAGGATGTGCCAGTTCAGACGCTCCTGCAAACACGGCGAAGGATGTCTCCATGGGACAAAAACACAAACACGACAGTGCTGCGCTAAACCTCGACTCTGCGCTCACCCTGGATTCAGATGGTCAGAGGAAGAGAGTTTGGTCTACTTTGTGATTTATACAACTGTGCAAACCGTCGGGAGGACCACATGTTTACATTTTCGCGTTTCACTCACTGAGAATTAAGACCAGAGAAATGAATGGCTCCAGCTTTCATGGAGGCCAAGCTAGGAGCTAAACCTTGGCGTTGAGTGATCACAGTCTGGGAAATAAACTGTGGTCTCTCCAAAACATGTAAAAGATGGCGTCTGTCTGCTGCAAACTTTTTGAACCAGAACAGTTAATTTCTCAAATTGTATCCATCATTCCATTAAGTCCAGTCTGCTCAGTTTTCTGCTGCTCAGAAAGAACCACAGGCAGGAAGAGGGCCAACATCCGATGCCCGCACCTGTTCTGGTTGGTCACTGTACCTGGGGGACAAAAATGACATCGTCTGCTTTTTTTTTTTTTTGCGGTACCGGGGATTGAACCCAGGGGGGTTCTACCTCCGCGCTACACCCCCGGCCCTATTTTTTATACTTTATTTTGAAACCGGGTCTCACGAAGTTGCAGAGGGCCTCACTAAGTAGAGAAAGAGAGAGAGAGCACTGAGGCTGGCCGCGAACCCGGATCCTCCGGTCTCCACCTCCCAAAGTACTGGGATTACAAGCATGCGCCACCACGCCCGGCTGACATCGTCCGCTTCTGTTTCTCATCCAGGCCCCTGTCATCAGACTTCTGGACTTTATGTACTGAATGCTGGACAGTCAGATGAACAACACGACTCTCTTACATCAAAAAGGTCAAATCAAGAGTAAGTAACTGAAACATCTAAGAACATCCCTGTCACTGCTCACAGAGCAGAGGTGTGTTGTTTGGGGTTTGTCCTTTCTGCACATTGAGATGTGATTGATAAAGCAGGGGCCTTTGGTATACTTGTTAAATTAATAAATACATTACAACTAAAGAAATTGGTGTAGCTCAGGGGTAGAAGATGTG
Organism: Glis glis; assembly: GCA_004027185.1. NCBI lineage: Eukaryota > Metazoa > Chordata > Mammalia > Rodentia > Gliridae > Glis > Glis glis. Next base: position 41,888 of record PVJS01000649.1, on the reverse strand, counting down.
TTTAGCATGCTCAAGGCCCTGGGCTCCAGCCTCAGCTACAAAAATAAATAAATAAACAAATCAGAAATCATTAAACTAGTATCTACATCATACTCCCATTGTACTTCATAGGACGTTGGTGTCTCTCCTCCTTTCTCTTGCATGAACATGTTAACATAGAAAACTCTTCTCTCAAGTGGAAACTGCCCACACTTTAGAGAAAGGAGAACGTTTTATTCCTCTCTGCATGCCACCATGGATAACAACTATGCTTTGGGCCCAGTAAGTGCTCAGTAAATTTTTGTTTATTTTTGCATTGGGGATTGAACCTAGGGGCCATTCTACCTCCAAACTACATCCCCAGACTATTTATTTATTTATTTATTTATTTATTCATTTATTTATTTATCCATCTATCTATCTATCTATTTATTTATTTATTTATTTATTGAGACAGGGTCTCACTAAGTTGCTGAGGGTCTTGCTAAGTTGCTAAAGCTGACCACAAACCTTTGATCCTCCTGTCTCAGCCTCCCAAGAACTGGGATTACAGGTACGTGCCACTGCACCCATATTAATTGTATGTGTTTGTGTATTTTTTTTAAAGAAAGAGTCTGTCTATTCCCAACACTTTTACAAATTTTTTAATCTCTTCACGTGACATCAGGTAAATTTCTACAGCCTAAATGAACTGGATGTTTACTCTTGACATTTGCTTTCTGGGGAGCAATAGTGTGGGTTTATTTTTTTTGGAATAAATATATGTCAAAAATCAGAACTCAAGCCAGGTGTGGTGGTACATGCCTGTAATCCAAGTACTTGGGAGGCTGAGACAAGAGGATCGCAGGTTCGAGGCCAGCCTCAGAGACTTAGTGAGACTCTGTTTCAAAATAAAAAATAAAATAGGTCTGGGGGTCTAGCTCAGAGGTAGAATGCCCCTAAGTTCAATTCCCAGTACCAAAATCATCATCATCGTCATCGTCATCGTCATCATCTTCATTGTCATTGTCATCATCATCATCGTCATCATCGTCAACGTCGTCGTCATCATCATCATCTTCATCATCATTATCATCACTCCTACATGAATCATGGCCTCAAGATTGCTGGGTGCCAGTCAACTGAGGTCGCAATATTGACAAACCCGAATTGGAATAATAATTTTGCAAGGAGAATGTATGGATGCCAATCAGCCCAGGTAACCACGCCATGCCCTCTGTGTGTACCCATTGAGCTGAGGAGCTGTCAGAGCCCAGCCACCAAGAAACTGTGGGTGCCTACTGACCTCTCCTGGGGCCATCAACATATGGTCACAACTCAATCCCAAAACAGGCAGGACACAGGTACCAGGCTTCTGGGACTTCCTATGAGTTGCTCCTGTACCCATCATGCTCAGTGGCTGAGTCCTGTGCATGTTAACAGGATGAGCCCTGTTGAAGCATAAAATCAACTCAGTTGGTCTGGATGTCCCCTCCCCCCACCTCCCAAGGCCTCTGGTGTCTTGGGGGTGTCTTGGAAAGCCTCCAGAGGCCCTGTGGTTCCCAAGCCAGGCCTTACCCTCTTCTACTAACCTCCCACTCCCTGGTCTGGGCGTGCATCAGAGCCATGTAGGTTGATGGCCTTGGACTACAAGTAGCAGTAGAGTTTCCAAGCCAACACCCATGTTGTCACTGTTTTAGTCCCCATCCTTCTCCTTGGCTTGAGATCCTTCTACTTGTGTTGACCTTATGTGTCCCAACACATCCTATTTGTTAATTGGACCCTGGTGTTCTCGCATGACTAAGGGCTCCGTGGGCTTTTCCTTGATGTTCATATCACATAGTGACAGACAGGAAATTCTCTACACCAATCTCTAAGCCTCAGAATGCGGGTCCTTGTCTGACCTCCATGGGAGAGGGAGGAGCTTAATTTCCTTACCCAGTAAATTGATACCTTGGTACATTTTAAAGACAGTGTTTTGGTTCAAAGGAGTGAACCAACCGCTGGGCTGGCAATGTCTGGCCCCTGAGACAAGGAGGAGAAGTGCGTTTGCAAATAGTTTCAGCACCTATCACAGCTGGCCACCTGGAAACGTGTCACTTCTCGGTCCATCTGAGGTCAGTTCTATAACACCCGGTGCTTCTGAAGTTAAAAGTCCATCTTCTTAAAAGGAGAGGCAGAAGAACGAGGTCAGCTCATATCAAAGCTTTTGCATAAACTAACTACGTGGTAGAGGACGACCTATTTCTGCGCGTCTCAACACACAAGATAAAACGTGTTTTTTAAAAAATTTCCAAGTCTCTGCAGGTACTTAGAGACCAACACTTCATCAGGCCTCTTTTAGTAAAAGATTTTACTTATCATGAAAGTTGAGGGATGCATTATTGACTTGACAGCGGATTAAGGCAATTAAGAAAATTTGCTAAAATAAACAAAGAATGTGTGCCCTGCGGTAACGGTGAAATTGCCAGTAATCACTAAGGAGAAGGACTGAGGGACAGAAGGAAGCCAATAATCATCGCACTTACATCAAGCACCCTGCAGCTGATGACCTAACCAAAATAAAGAGAGGGTGCAGCTTTCATTCATAGACATAAAAGAACGGAATAACAAGGATGTGTAAATATAAAACCTGGCTCCACAAAGAAAGGTGATTAACCAGGAGCTGTGCTCATGGTAATTATTTGAGGCTGTCTTCCTTGAATCCTGAAGTATGGAGTTTGGGATGCAGGAGACCTGAGTCTTACAGAGATGTGTGATCCTCCAGGGACCCACCTTCTCTGCTGGGACCCCTCATTCTACATGGAAAGCCTGAAAGAACTTTCAAGTGACCTCTGGCTTGACCATTTTTAATCTGTGAGAAAGGATACAATCAGTTTGCGAAGGCCTGCTCCAAAAACAGGTCTCACTTGCAAAGAAGGTGAAAATTGCATGATGAGCCATAAAAAACATCTCACATTGAATCCATACAAGGAGCTGGCTGGCTCCAGGCAGGCCAGCTTCCTGGGAAAGAGGGAGGCAGACATGGAGGCTAAAGTTTGATGAGTCTAAGTATTGAAATGTTTGGCACTGAGTAGCCAAAACATCTCTATGCGGATGTACGTTTTCTATTTTCTCTCAGAATATTATCGATAGGCACAGCTGTACTCTCATCGCAGGAAATGACTTAATTTCTCCAACTTTCACTTTCACACGTTTCTCCTGTAGTTTATTAACCCTAAGAGATGCTATCTCGCACCATAAAGCCATGTCACCCCTAGGCAATTGGGCTATATGGACTCCTCCTCTCCACCTCCTCCCCCTCCTCCTCCTCTTCCTCCTTCTCCTCTTCCTCCTCTCCCCTCCTCTTTCTCCTCCCCCTCCTCCTCCCCCTCTTTCTCTTCCCTCCTCCTCCTCCTCCTCCCCCTTTTCCTCCCTCTCCTCCTTTTCCTCCTCCTCCCCCTTCTCCTCTCCCTCCTCCTTCTTTCCACTCCTCCTCCTCCTCCTCCTCCTCCTTCCTCAGTGCTGGGGATTAAACCCAGGGGTATTCTACCTCTGAGCCACACCCCCATCCCTGTTTTATTTTTTATTTTGAAACAGGGAGGGTCTCGCTAAGTTGTTGAGGGTCTCGCTAAGTTGCTAAGACTGGCCTCAAACTTGCGATCCTCCTGTCTCAGCCTCCTAAGTCCTAGGATTACTGGTGTGCACTACCACGCCCGGCTCAGTCAGCACCTTGAGACGTTGGGGTCATCAGGGCTAAAAATCCATTGTACTTTCATCAATCGACTTACTAGCACGAGGCATGGAGGTCTGAGAATACCTATGAAGTCACAGAATCTGTTAACCTGTGTTTCTAGTGTGCTTGTACACAGCATCATAATGGTAAAGATAATAGTAAAGATGTACTTTTTAAACTACCAGAAAAGGCTGTCGGCTGTGCGTTTGCTACTTTGAAGCCCCCCATGTTCTGCTTCCCATTCACTGAGGTTTAAAGTCGGTGACGAGGAAGAAACTCACTCACCTGGCATCTGTAGGTGATGGGAGATCATTGTGGGTCAGACAGACGCCAGCTGGAAGGACCTGCAGCAAGTCCTACCCAGAAACCCCCGGGGAGGCTCAGAACTGGTGGGGAAGGAGTGGGGTTTTCCCAGTAAGACTATAACTTGAGACCCATTGTCAAAATCAGCCTGGCCCAATCCATTCAGGATTCAGCCTCCTCCTGGGACTTCTTTCTGCTCAGTGAATGCTGAAACTGACGGGAAGTCAGCCAGGAAGCTTCTGGGCTTTTCGATGCAAAAAAATGAGATTCAGAGCATGTGATGGAATGTGACAGGAAAGCAAAGGACTTCCACCACGCATGCCTGGGGCCATTCTGCTCAAGTCGCTGTGACACAGGGCCTGTCAGCCCCTCTCACTCCTCCATCTCCTGGTCTCTTCCTCCCCTCTCCAGGTTAGTCCTCCTCCTCCTCCTCTTCCTCTCTCTTTCTCCATTTCATCTACAACACACACACACACACACACACACGCACATTCACAAATGCACATCACACAGTAAGCACGCTCACACATACGCACCACACACGCGGCCACACATACATAACACACAAGCATCCAAACAGGTGTACAGTCATCGCATGCTGCGCATACATGCGCACAGAGGTGTATACACCGTCACACACCATACACAGACCACACGAACCACACGGCCACACACGCTTACACATACTCATCGCACAGGTGGCCACACATACGTAACACACAAGTGCATTCAAACAGGTGTACAGCCATCGTATGCTACACAGACATGTGCGCAGAGATGTATACACAGTCACACACCATACACAGAGATACACAAACCACATGGACACACACACACACTTCAGGTTTTCTTCCATCTAAGCCTACATCATTTTCAAAGGATTCCAGGATGGATGAATGCATCAACAGAAACTGAGCCATGTGGAGAAGCAAATCCTTGCTTAGAGGAGCTGCCTGGCTTCTCCCTCCAGACCCTTCCCTTGGCTCCCTCTTCCAAACGCCCAGCGCTCTGTGCATTTCTTTTCTCTGTAGGCAGCCACACGTGGATTATACAGCAATGGCCGCTCTACATGTGCACACCTGCACAAGTGTGCGTGAACGTGTGTGATTGCCCTTGCACGTGGATGCACATGTCTGTCTGCGTGCCAAGTCTCCCAGGCAGACCCCCTAAGGTCGCTGGCTGGGAATGCAGAAGGCGGAGCGCGTATGAGTACTATGAATATGAAATGACAAATTTGTAGAATATACATACATTAGTCATTTGCAGTTTTCTAATTGTCCATTTTACTTTAATACTAATGCCTCACCGCGAGCAGGTAGTAAATTGGCATAATAAGAGAGTCGGATGCAGTCCCTGCACCAAAGCCCTAATATGCCTGCTCGTATTCAGTGTGCGTCCATGTGGGCTGCTAGGATCTACAGAGTGAATGGGGAGTTTATGGAGACCCGGTTGCTCCCAGAAACACCCAGGACAGCCTAATATGGCATAATATCATTGCTATGGTAACCTGGGTATTCACTGGCAGAATCACAACTATATATCAGCAATTTAGTGCTCTACTAAACACAAAATAATGCCTCTTTTAATGATGCTGGGCTGCAGTTCCTACTAATATGGGGGCCCCAGAGCAAGTGCCAAATTACAGAATAAAACTGCAGGGGAAAAAAAAATCCCCAGTTATTGTGCAGAGTCACTGTGGACTCCACCATGCGACAGTCAGGCGACAGCCATTTCTAATGGTTCTTAATAGGAAATTATTGAGTAGATTGCATCTGCAACCTACGGTAGCAATTTTCCAACCCTAGAATTAGGGGTCGGTAACTTGGAGCTGACTGGAAACGGGCCCAAGTCTGGGAATCGCAGCCAGTAACTACACAGGCCGGTCCTTCTTCTGGTCTGCTGTGGATAATCCCGTCTGCGCGTGGGGAAAAAGCACATCGTGGTGCAAGAGGATGAAGGCGGAGTCTGCTGTTCCAAAAGCTACAAAAGCAGGAGGCCGAGTTTGAAAACAATGTGAAAGGAAGCCCAGCCCCCATCTGTTTTTACTCCCTGGCTGATGTTTGCACGGTGGTGAGGGAAACTTGCACTTTCCCCTCTTCGCAACACTGCCATTTATCCCAAATTCATTTTCAGTTTATCTTGATTGTTTCAGAAAACGTCCTTGCTGGCCCAGCCGTAAGCGTCTCCTTCCATCCTCAACGTGGAATTCCCTCCTGACTATAACAAGATCTCTGGTCTTCTTTTTGTTCTCTTGCTTTTGGGGTTTTCCTGAAAAAGAATCCCTCCTGTTTTCTGTCCACCGGTCCTTCCTGCATCTTTTTTTACAGTTGGCTACTGAGCTGGGTGTGGGGGTGCATGCCTGCAATCCCAGTACTTGGGAGGCTGAGACAGGAGGATCACAGATTTGAAGCCAGCCTCAGCAACATAGCGAGACTCTCAGCAACTTAACGAGACCCTGTTTCAAGATAAAAAAAATAAATAAATAAAATAGGGCTGGGAGTGTAGCTCAGAGGTAGAATGGACCTGGGTTCCAAATAAAATAAAATAACAACAGCCAAAAAAAAAAAAAACAGTGGGCCACTGAAGGGCAAGCACAGGAGGCCTAAGGGAAAGAAATTGGGTCTTAATACCTAAATGGTCTTACATTTTGAAACCTACTTTGACTTTGAAAAAGTTGCAAAATTTCTCTAAGCCTCATCAGTAAGATAGGGGCAGAGAAGTAGTGACTGAGATATGACCAGCCTTCAGCCCACACCTGCTAGAGCGTGCCTAGATCACCTCTATGTCCTACTCCGTGGGACCTTTATACTGACCCTTTGCAACCCTTCAATAAGAGGTGTGTCAAAATCTCCTGGGATTATCATATTGGGGTTTATCTGGGTCTTCAAGTCAAGAGGACTTTACATAGGTTGATGCACTAATATTAGGGACATAAATATTTAATATGGTTATGTCTTCATTTTGGATAGTTCCTTTTATCAGTAAGACGTGATCATCTTTGTCTCTTCTGACAAGTTTTGGCTTAAAGTCAGCAGCGTCAACTATAGTAGAAAGAGTGCTATGGATGTATACAAAATTGCCAATTCTAATCTCAAAGACTTGTGGGTAGGAAGGGGGGGCTGGTGGGGAGAGCAACAAAAGCTGTGTGCATGTATTTTTTTGAGACCCTGTACCGCAATCCTGTACCGTAATATGATGTAAAATTACAATGCATCCAATAAAAAATGATATTTTAAATACAAAATAATAAATTTAATGTTAGCTAAAAAGCAAAAAATAAAAAAAACCTTCAACAATCTGCCCTCAAGAATCTATTGGGGTTTGCACAGCTCCAATAAGACTGTGGACCTCTGGCCATGTGCATGACAGGAGGAGGGACAAAGCTGGCCAGGGACAAGATTGCGGTCCCCATTGGGCAGGGCCACCAAACAAGGCAGAAACAGAAACCCAGAAGTTTTTACCTGCTGGCTGAACAAACTTTCAAAAAGACATTTTTTCTGTAGTTTAAAATCATGGTTTTCCTAAACGGTGAAATAATTTTGTGCCATTTCCCTTACTAATTACCATCTCATTATTATTAGAAAGGATGGTTTCCTTGAAATCTAGAAAAAAAAAAATTCGTTCTAGTTAAATTCAGTGGTGCAGCAGGAGGGCGCAGCTGCTTCCATTCCGAGGAAGAGGGCGACACCTAGTGACAATTCACTGAAAGCGCAATCGCTTTCCACTTGTCAGCCGCTGACAGCATGGCTTTGCTTATGCATCCTCCGGCCTTACCATGATCTTAGGCACTAGGAAATGTTTAATTGTGACAGGCTCAGATCTCGATGAAAATGTGCAGATCAGAAAGGAAAATAAACCCTAGGTCTTTGAAACTTTGAAATCCCATAGGACATGTGACCTCCATGAGCCTGTTCCTGCATCCTAGACAGACCTAGAAGTGATGGGTTAGGTACCCTGGTGTCACCCAGACAAAACCAACTGGGAGTTATTAGTCCTCTCCTGCTCCCTGGACCTCCCTGGCTTTTCATAGTACCCATCACCACTGAAGGGGAATGGGACCTAGACATGTTTTACATTTAATTTTCCTTTCTTTACATCCTGGTTTTTTTTGTTTGTTTGTTTTTTGTTTTGTTTTATTTTGTTTTTGGTGGTAATGGGGATTGAACCCAGGGGCATTCTACCTCTGAGATACACCCCCAGCCTTATTTTTTATTCTTTATTTTGAAACAGGGTCTCACTAAGTTGCAGAGGGCCTCACTAAGTAGCTGAGGCTGGCCACAAAACCCAGCTCCTCCAGTCTCAACCTCCCAAGTACTGGGATTACAAGCATGCGCCACCACGCCCAGCTACATCCTGGTTTTTGATAAAAAGCAAACTCTAACGTAGATGTGATTAATTGAATCTCTCATTTCTTGCAGATTTTTGCACATTCAGCTGTGCTACAGGTCTGATATATATATATATATATGCTTTTATCCTTTCCCTGTATTCTGGACGAGAATTAATTCCACAGTTTTCTGAGAAAAAACACCCCTGAAGGTTCTTCCTCAAACTACCCAGCTTCTTAACAAGACCCTCAGCAACTTATCAAGACCCTGTTTCAAAATAAAAGGCAAAATAGGGCTGGCGGTGTGTGGTTCAGAGATAGAGCGCCCTTGGGTTTAAACTTCAGGACCAAAACAAACAAACAATAAGACTGGATTTGACCCATACTCAGAGCCCAGGCAAATTTTGCTCCAAGTTTTTGTCTGCTCTTAGGGCCCATTCTTCAGTTCTAAAAATCATTTACTCTCCTTCTAAAAATTCCTACAGCCCCCACTCTCTCCCCTAAAAAGAAGTTATTTAAACTTCAACCATCTGGCCGATTTTTGAGTTTTGTACTTTGTGAGGCTCCCATGAACTTACCTGTTAATAAACATGCAGACCTTTTCTCCTGTTAATTTACCTATCCACTGTTTATTTTATAGACTCAGGTTATCAAAATTTCAGAGGGTGGAAAGAAACTTCCTTTCACCCCTGCACCTGCTGCAGTGTAGACACACCGCTACTGTGGCATCAGCAAGCCCAGATGGCCTGAGTACACTTTGCCAGAAACACCTCAGACACACACCTGGATCGTTCATTTTTCTTGAAGTCAAAATTTCTACAAAAAAAAAAAAAAAAAGCCGGGCGTGGTGGTGCACTCTTGTAATTCCAGTGCTTGGGAGGCTGAGACAGGAGGATTGCAGGTTGAGAGCCAGCCTCAGCTACTTAGTGAGGCCCTCCACAACTCAGTGAGACCCTGTTTCAAAATAAAGAATAAAAAATAGGGCTGGGGGTGTAGCTCAGAGGTAGAGTGCCCCTGGGTTCCATCCCCAGTACCACAAAAAAATAAAATCCCGGCAGCGGACATACATTCTAACCTGTTCTAAGGTCATAGATGTTGGTTGGAGTCGTGCATTTCTCCTTAATGCTTTAATTAAAGCGATAATCGCGCAATGGTTATTATCTATTTTAAAAGTGGAATATTACCACCTTGCCTGATAAGAGGCTGTCTGCAGGGCAAAGATGTCCCTCCTTAGTACTAAAGCAAAACAAAACAGCAGTGTGCATATTCTATACACAGAGTCCTCTTTACACCACAGTCACAATCTCTGTCTCTCGGAATAAGATGGGCCTGATTGGATCTCAGCTTTGCCCCTCACCCCTTGCCCTTGGGTCTTCTCTGGGCCCTGAGTGAAGGCTCCCTGCCTGCTCTGTTCTAACATTTATGTCTTCTGAATGATTGACAGTGATAAGAATTTGTCATAATCATGTCCGCACGCAGGGGTGTGAATGTACGTAGGAGGTAGGTGGCCGCGTAGCCTGGGTAGCTGTCTGTCCCGGCTCACCCTAACATACCTGGTGCCTCGTCAGCTGTGAACAGGTTTTCTGCTGCAGCCGAGAGCTGGGAAAGGCAAAGACAATCTGGATGGAACACGGCCAAGAAAATGAAGCCTGGCACAGCAGTGTGTACCCTTCAGCCACTGCAGTGCGAGTATAAGTCTTTATGAGTCCTGAGAGTTTTTCCTGCTGTTTAAAATAGATATAAATAGATGTTCTGTCATTGCATTCTTGGTTTGGGTCCTGGGGATCAACCCCAGGAGTATTGTACCTCCAGGCTACACCCCCAGTTCTTTTTTTAAACTTTGAAACAGGGCTTTGCTAATTTGCTGAGGCTGGCCTCGAACCCGCCATCCTCCTGTCTGAGCCTCCCACATACTGGGATTATAGGTACGCCTCACTGTGCCCAGCAAATACCATTCCTTTCTTAGCCGTCGCTCACCACTGGAGCTGGCTGTCAAAAAGCTATTCTATTGTGAAGACATGTGACAAAAATATGAGTTCCACATACTCATTTTCAAGCACACATTATGTATGTTCTGAACCATCAATAGGATTTCCATCCGGTCTGGAACACTTGCCTTAAATGTAATTCAGCCTGCAGCCTGGGGAGTGTCATTTTGTAAAAAGGATTATAGGCTATAAATAACTGTCCCTCAAACCTAGAAGTAGGACGGCTCATGAATAATGCATGAGCTGTGTGCTGCAGCTCTGCCCTTTGAATCAGAGAACATGTGTTCCCCGGTCTCGGGAGGGAGAAAGCCTTCTTGCCAGGCCCCTTTCAAATGCTGGGCTTGGAACAAGCCCAACTCCTTCTGGGGCAATCCAACCCTGCACTCCACACTCTGCTGCCTTCTGGTGGTTTCCTCTCCTGCTCCTCTGCTTCAGAAGGCAGGCCCTGGGTGCAGGTCTCCAAATCTCCCTCCTCGCTAAGGGGCTGCACAGCTGCACTCTGGTGCGCACACACACAACGCACCACATCTGGTCCAGTGCTGTAAGAACTCGTCACGGATGCTGGTCCCAGCAGCGGTCCCCAGCCTGGCTGATGCAGAGCACACACAGCCCCATCTAGGCCTGACTCTGGCCACCTAGCCTCCATCTTGGTCAGGATGCTCAGTGGCCCTCTCAGAAGCCGGGTGACAAAGACGGGAGGTGGCCTCGTGAAGTCGGGAAGCCAGTGGGCCCTCCAGGGAAAGCAAAGGGTCAGCCTGACAGCTGCAAATGCTGTGTTATTCTTCCTGTTTCTTCGGGGAAGGAAGGAAGGGAGGGAGGGAAAAACAGAGGGAGGGAAGGCATAAGGGTACTGGGCCATAATTGCACGGTGGCCTCTACTCTGGAAGGGAAGGTGCAGTGTCAGGTACAAAGAAATGACACCTTTTGTCTTGTCCCAGAACCAGAGGCCAACTGATCAATGCCTTGGACCAGTAAACAATGGGAAAAAATGAATGAAGAAATATACAAATGAATGAATGAGTATTTCTGTGCTAATTTTCTGTCTGCCATGTCCCTGGCCCCATACAATGATGCTTCTGCTGCCTGCATCCCCCACAGCTCACTCGCTGCTGCCCATTAAGAAACAGAGCCCGGCGTGGTGGCGCACGATGCAATCCCAGTTCTTGGGAGACTGAGACGGGAGGTATCGCAGGTTTGAAGCCAGTCCCAGCAACTTAGCAAGGCTGTCAGCAACCTAGCAAGACACTGTTTTCAAATATAAAATAAAAACAGGGCAGGGGGCATAGCCCAGAGGTAGAAGGTCCCTGGGTTCCATCCCTAGTAACACACATACACAAAAAAAAAAAAAAGAGAGGAAGGAAGGAAAGAAGGAAGGAAGGGAGAAAGAGAATGCAGGGCATGGTGGAGCACACCTGTAATCCCAGAATCTGGGAGGCTGAGACAGGAGGATTGCTGGTTTGAGGATAGCCTCAGCAACATAGTGAGACTCTCAGCAACCTATTGAGACACTGTTTCAAAAAAAGAATTGAAAAAGGGCTGGAGGTATAGCTCAGAGGTAGAAAGCCCCTAGGTTCAATCTCTAGTACCAGGAACGAATGAAAAAGAAAGAAAGGAGGGAGGGAGGAAGGGAGGGAGGGAAGGAGATGGAGGAGTCCCTGAGAGGTCAGGGTGTCCCCAAAGATAGCACAGGAACCCTACTTTGTAAGAGGTACAGTAGGGTGAGGGAGGGAGATGACTCGCCAGGCACAAAATCTTGGCTGTGGAGACAAACATCATTTTAATGTAACATGTTTTTTATAAAAATCAAAATTTATACAAAACCCATGACAGACAAAATATCAAAATTTTGAAGACAAAAATCACTATTATATTTTTTTTGCCCCAGGCTCCAATATGGCTCAGCACAGCACTGGGCCTTTGTGTCAGATTTGATACGTTGTTCATGAGAATGTATTTTGCATTAGCCATGTTTGGGGAGAGCTACAGCACCCTCTGCACCTCCTGGTCCTCGCCCATCAGTTCTCTGCTCGATGGAGCCCCCCAGCCAGACACCCTTGATGGATCCGGCCCGGTCAGTGTACCCTGAACTTCCTCCACAGAGACACCCCACACCTGGTTATAACCCCCGATGCAACATCTGTCTGCACCCCTGGAGAGTAAGCAGAGAGCCCGGTGCTTGGCTGTTGTAGAATGAATACAGGAACTCATGATAGAGCAATCAATTAACCCATCCCCTGAGCTCACTTCAGAGATTTAGACAGTCGCATCATGGTTCTGTCATTCCCCCGCTTGACTCTGGAATCCTGCACCCTGTCTTCCATATTTTCATGCTCCATCTTTCCTGCCTTCAGAAACACACACCACCCCTAAACTAGCAAAACCCTGAGACCTGGGGGTGGCATTCTGGTGAACAAGGAGGAGCAGAAGTCACCGCCTGGGAGTGGGGTAGCTCAGATAACCTGGCTCTGGGTAAGAGATCGCCCTAAACTTATTTCCTGGTCTGTGTTTCCTTTTTCTTTTTCTTTTTTCTCCTGTAAAACCATCATTGGAGCCAGGCATGGTGCCCGCCTGTAATCCCAGTACTTGGGAGGCTGAGACAGGAGGATCACAGGTTCGAGAACAGCCTCAACAAGTAGTGAGACACTCATCAACCTAGCTAGACCCTGTTTCAAAATAAAATTAAAAAAAACAGGGCTAGGGGTGTAGCTTGGAGGTAGAATGTCCCTGGGTTCAATCCCCAGTGCTGCAAAAAAAAAAAATCATTGGTTGAGGTTGCCACGATACCCAGTTACGTGTGAATTTCTTACCACTGAAATCATGTGCCACTCAAAGCCATCCACGAGGGTTAGAATCAGCTTCTCTCCAATACCTATTAATGTTGATTTTTTTACCTTCTCTCCCTTGAGTCATGAGTGTGGCATGTAGAATGGAGAATTCTTTCTGAAAGGTTTTCAGTTTACTTTGCCCACCTTCATCAAAACAATCAGTCTCTGTGGCAGGCGTATTTCTTAAATAATAACACTTAAAAGTCGACCTGTAGGCTGCAGAATGGATGTTGTGTTCACAGGCACGAGAATGACATCGATTTGCGTCTCCATCAGAGCTCTTGGGTGACCAGATCTATTGCCAATGAGCAGTAATATTTGGAAAGACATATTTTATTCTGAGCAGTAGGTCTCAACCGTGGGCTTGGAATATTCAGGAAAGCGCGTTGTAAACAGATGTGCTGTCATCCAGGTCTTATTGTTCCATTCGTAGCGCACAGGCAGAGTTGATTCAGTATAATTTTTAAGGGCCTTCAGATTTTCAGAATGGTAAATGCTCACTGGTTTCAACTTCAAGTCAGCAGGTGCATTAGCCCCGAACAAGAGTCAGCCTGTCCTTCGAAGCTGTGAAACTGGGCATTGACATCTCCTCTCTAGCTCTGAAAGTCCCAGGCAGCATCTTCTTCCAGTAGAAGGCTGTTTTGTCTACCTTGCAAATGTGTCGCTCAGTGTCCCTCCCTCGTCCATGATCTTAGCTACATCTTCTAGATAACTCGCTGCGGCTTCTCCATCAGCTCTTCCTGTCTCACCCGCACGTGATGGAGACGGCTTCTTTCCCTCCGCCTCATGACCCAAACTCTGCCAGCTTCAAACATTTCTCCTGCACTTTCCCCACCTCTCTCGGCCTTCGTAGAACTGGAGAGAGTCGGGTCTTGCGGTAGCTGAGGCTTTAGTTTAGGAGAACGCTGTGTCTGATTCCATCGTCTCTCCAGATCAGCACAACTCTCTCCACATCAGCAATGAGGCCGCTTTGCTTTCTTAGCATCCCTGTGTTCCTTGGCGTCGCGCTTTGGATTTCCTTCAAGAATTTTTCCTTTGCATCCACAGGTGCATGCACAGAACCTAGCTTGTGGCCTGTTTCAGCTTCTGACATGCCTTACTCGAAAAGCTTAACCACATCTGGCTTTTGATTCAAAGTAAGAGACGTGCAAATTTTCTTTCACTTGAACACTTGCAGTCCATTGTAGGGTTATTAATTAGCTTAATCCTAATATCCCAGGGAATAGAGAGACCCAAGAAGAGGGAAAGAGATGAAGAAAGGACCAGTCAGTGGAATAGTCAAAGACACACACATTTATTAACGAATTTCACCATCTTTTATGGGCGTGGTTGGTTGTACCGCAAAACAATTACAATCGTAATGTCAAAGAACACTGATCACAGATCACTACATAATTATTATGTAAAATCATTATTATAATAAAAGTGTAATAATAAGGAAAAGTTTTAAGCATTTGTAAGAATTACCAATATTTGACACAGAGACAAGAAATTAGCACATGCTGTTGAGCAAAAATGACCCCAATATACCTGTTCAACCTGAGGTCGAAACAAAATTTCAATTTGCAATGTCCGTAAGCACAATAAATTGAAGCATGATAAAACAAGATATGTTTGTACTTAACCTATATCTACATTTTTGCCTTCCTAGGACATATGTCAAAATGTTTCTGGATTATAAAATTAGTGTATCTACTGAATAAAATGGGGAAACATAAAAAGGATACAGATGGGAAGCTCATTTATAGTTTTATCGGCCAGAGAAAAATTACTGTTAATATTCTCCATGAAAAAAAAAGTTTTCACTGGGCACTGTGGTGCATGCCTATAATCCCAGTTCTTGGGAGACTGAGACAGGAAAATCTCAGGTTCAAGGCCAGTGCATGGTAACACAGCAAGACCCTGTTTCAAAATAAAAAGTAAAATAGGACTGGGGAGTAGCTCAGAGGTAGGACACCCCTGGATTCAATCCCCAGTATCATACACACAAACTAAATTCTCCATGAGTTGCTTTATGATTTCTTTGTTTATGCATATATAACCTGGGTCATATTTTGTCGTGTGTGTGTGTGTGTGTGTGTGTGTGTGTGTGTCTGTGTGTGTTACTGGAGATTGAACCCAAGGGCATTCTACTTCTGAGCTATACCCCCAGCCCTATTTTATTATTTATTTATTTATTTATTTATTTATTTATTTATTTATTTTAAACACGGTCTCACTAAGTTACTGAGGACCTCACTAGGTGGCTGAGGCTGGCAGTAAACCTGCAATCCTCCTGTCTCAGTCTCCCAAGTACTGGGATGTTTTTTCCTTTAACACATCATGATATCATGAGCCTTTTCTCTTCCAGTTGGTCTCATGTATCTGCAGGCTCTGCATCCATGGATTCAAACCAATCACCAACCTGCAAATATTTCAAAACCACATCTTCTCTGAATATGTACAGATATTTTTACTATTACTATTCCCTAAAGAATGCAGTATAACAACTATTTGCATAGAATTTACCTTGTATTAGGTATTATAAATAATCTAAAGGTGATTTAAAATATACAGGAGAATGTGCATACATTATATGCAAATAGTGCGCCAACTGACATAAGGAACGTGCACACCCTCAGATATCAGTGTCCTTGCGGGCTTCTGGAACCTACGACCCTGTGGATACTGAGGGACACGATTATTTTGTTGGTCAAATGCTCTGTTGGAATTGTGTCATTGCATACGCTACTTTTCATGGTTAGATACAGCGTGCCCCTGTAGAGCTCATGCATTAAGCTCAGAGTTGACTTGTAATGGACTTTTCTGGGTGGTGACAGAGGCCAGTAAAGTTTGGCTGGAGAAGGTGGGTCCCTGAGGCTGTGACCTTGGGAATTAAATGGTTCCTCCTTCCCCTGATCTCTCTCTTGCTTCTGGCCTCCATGATGTGAGGAGCACAGCCCATGTGCTCTCCCTCTCTCTGCTTCCTGCCGCCATGCCCTGAGATCTGCCGTCCCTGGCCTCGCATGGACTGCACCCTGAAACCATGAGCTAATAAATCTTCCTTCCTCTAAGTTACATGATCCAGTCTATAGAGTATAGCTGTGAAAATGCTGACGAATACACGATTTCATTGTGTTCTTGTGTATGCTATTTCCTCTGTGGGATCTACCGCAGCGACTTCTGTAGCTGCCCCGGCATCCATCATCACACAGCTGTAGCTGCACAGTGTGAAGATACTACATAAGCACCTGCCTAGTGATGTCCCCAACCAGCAGATGCCCTTATTGTCCCCCTTTTGCAGAGGAGGGAAATGAAGCACAGACATATCTATGGTCACAAAGCTAAAATACATAGACATTTGTGTTGCTTCCAACTTGACACTAGGATAAAGAATGCAGCTCCTGGGCGCCTGTTTGTCTTACCCTCGCTCCTGCTTCCCCACCCTTTGTCAAACCCAATACCACCCTCTCTATGGAACATGGGCTTTGGAACCACTTCCTGGACTCCAGCCTACCCAGCCACTGGGCTCCAGAGTGTGAGCGGGGGTGGATTCTCGCCTTCATCATTTGTTAGTTGTGGTATAGACAAAGTATTTACCTTTTCGATGCCTCAATTTCTCTCTAGATAAAACAGAGACCATAGAAGCATCTATCTCATAATATAGCTATGAGGAATAAACCTCAGTGTCTGTGCATGGTTTTCTTTCCATTATATCATTTGAGGCTCTCTGCTTTGAAGACAGCTGGTGTGTGTGTTTGTGTGTGTGTGTGTGTGTGTGTGTACACTCAATCATATTCCCAAGAACAGGAAACATTTCTTATTTAGCTTTGCCACAAAACCTAGCACAGAGCTTTGTCCTATTCGGTAATTAAGAAGTGACACACTTCACCTATTTCACGGTTTTTCCTAAGCCACCACATTGAACCTCCTGGGTTCAGTGCAGCAGTGCAATGAACATTTTGAGACATTCACAATCGCTCCCACCCATTTTACACACTCTTCCCCCTCTTTGAACAACCGTGGGCTTTTGTCTTAACAGGTCAGGAAGTGAATGACACAGCAAGGATCCAGAGAGAAACAATAAAGGCACATTCCTAGCTCTTAAGTTTCAAAAGCTGAAGTATAGGCAAAAAAAAAAAACAATGGATTTGGAAGGATATTTTTATCTGTGAGAACCAGGTTTTTTTCCCTTGCTTCCAGACCCCATGTGTTTTCCTAAATGGGAGGAAATGGAGAAAAGGAATCAATAAAAGAACAAGGATGCCTAAATGCTAGGGGGTTCCTGAGAAGGGACTTTGGCCCTATTCTCCACCCCTGTGCTGCCCAAGGAGGGGACAAGAGTTCTTGGATGGGTGTGGGAATCCTAGAGTAGAGAGACCCCAAGGCCACCTATCTCAGGGCAGGTCTCAGGGGGACACAAGCTCCCTCACTTCTAACCTGCTCAGCCTGCCACAGAAATATCCAAGAGGGGGTGCTGCTCTGTTTACACTTAGTCCTCAAAAGTTTCCGTGTGCGGCAGGTCGAGTCCTCATCTTCTCAACACCAGAGGGTGGAGCAGGAGGAAATAGAGAGAGACGGGTGTGGAAAACACTTAGTGTGTGTGTGGTACTGGGGACTGAACCCAGGAGTATTCTACCTCCGAGCTACACCCCCAACCCTATTTTATTTTTATTTTGAAACAGGGTCTCGCTAGGTTGATGAGAGTCTCACTACTTGCTGAGGCTGTCCTCGAACCTGCAATCCTCCTGTCTCAGCCTCCCAAGTACTGGGATTATTACATGTGTATGCCACTACAACCAGCTAATGGAATCTTACTTTCTGGCAGTCATGTGCTATTTTCAGAAAAAACATCTGCAGCATAAACCTCAGGGCTCTGGTGTCTGTGGAAGAAGAGGCAGAAGCACCTCGATGATTTGGGGGGGCTCTTTGGGAAGTTGGGGCAGTGCTATCAGGAACTCAAAATTCATGCTATTATGGCAAAAGGGACCATCTTTGGGATTTGCTATTAAATAGTTCCAGTGAAGAGAAGGAAGAAAGAATAGTTTTGGGGATAGAGCTCAGTGGCAGAGTTCTTGCCTAGTATGCAGAAGGCTTTGGGTTCAATCCCTGGTACAGAAAGAAAAAAAAATAGGTTGAGCGTAGGTGGAGCCAAATCAGCCACAAACTGATAGTTCAGAAATCTGGCTGATAAGTACACCAAGCGTTTATGATAATTCTGTCTACTTTTGCATATGTCTGGAATTTTCCATACAAAGAGGTTTTTTTTTTATTTTATTTTAACTCACATCTGTCTCTGGAGTCCTGCCAGCAACTCCCACCTCTGTAGCAACAGCACATCCCATCTGTCCCCCTCATGACTTGTCAGAGTAAATTTTCAGACTGCTGTATTCTGTCTAAATTCCAGAAATAGTCAGGACACGGCAGCTTTCCGAGCCTCGCACCTGCGGTAATTAGAAAAATAAGTCTATGCTCATGTGTCCAAGATCACCGAAGAATGTAAAAAAGACGGCCGAAGTGAGAAAGGCAGTCTTTCCTTTTACTAAAATTAACTGTAATTACCTCGAATCCATGTTATTTTTAAGCATGAACTTCCAGAAATGCACAGCATTTTTAGGCTGCAAAGAATATATTCTCTTGGTTCAATAAAAAGAAGAGTGGATCCCACTCAGCCAGGAAGGGGTAGAATGAGCCTGTGTGTTTGCATAGCATAGGTTAAGCAGAATTTCGTGGAATGATGATTTCTTGGCTACCCATCAGCCGGACCCAAGAGAAGCAACCTCAGGTGGCCTTTGAGGAAGTGCCAATCACTGTAAGTGCAGAGCCTCCTACAAACTCTCAGGGCAGGTCTGGAAGGACTAGATGACCCACGGTTGCCTGTTGGCCCAGCCCAGGGGATCCCTAAATTTCTAGAAAAATTAGAAACATAAACTCAAGGCCATTCCTTTTGTAGGAACAAATTAAATGGTGAAGCAAGAAGTGAATCTGGAAGAGTAAAGTTTGATGTACTAAATAATGCCACTTAGCCAGGCGTGGTGGCACACGTCTGTAATCCCAGTACTCGAGAGGCTGAGATAGGATGACCTGGTTTGAAGCCAGCCTCAGCAACTTTGTGAGGCTCTCAGCAACTTAGCAAGACCCTGTTTCAAATAAAAAATAACATAGGGCTGGGGTGTATCCCAGAGGTAGAATGCCCCTGGCTTCCATCCCCAGTACCACCACCACCACCACCACCACTAATAATAATAATAATAATTATTATTATTATTATTATTATTATTATAATTATAAAAAATAACGATGCCATTTCCAGATAAAAGGGAGGTAAAAACAGCACTTTTTGAGCAGGAACCTTCTACTTTGACTTGTCCCTTTCCCTATCTTATAAACTGACATCAAATTTCATTTGTTTATTTTTCCCTTAGTCTTTGATTTTTTTTCAAGTGAGTTTAAAGAAATTCAGAGCAATACATGGAATTTAAAAAGAATGAAGTGATGAAATCAGAGCCAGGGGAAAGGTAGAGAAAAGAAGTAGCAAAAGAAAAAATAAATCCTACGTATCTCTCAGAGACAAACCGTAGACTAGGCTTGGAGCTGCCAGCAGATGCTCAGGAAACATACCAAGGACAGACCAGGGGTGTACATAAGATGGAATCCAAACCCACTTCTTGGGAGACTCATCACCATTCCTGGAACAAGATCAAGAGAAATTTCCCTGGAGAGGTAGAGGATTGAGAGAGGAAGAGACCAGCTCATCTTCCTTTCAAGAAGGATGCTTTGCAGTGGAAAGAAAGGGCATTGGAGGGACAGAGCTCACGGTACAAGGTAAAACATGCAAAGCAATTGTAAATGATCATAACTATTTTTTTTAAGTGGGATGGTTGGAAACAGTAGCACATATATCCAAACATTTGATCTATCTTCCTTAAGAAATCCATGTACAGACTCTTAAACTCCTCCTGGAATACACATCCCTTGATTTATGTATGGACAACTGGCTTTGTCTGCTCCTAGGTCCTGCTCTCTGCAATGGGTGAGGCTAAAGGGCCAAGTACCACCCCAGCACCAACACCACCAACATAACCATCATCACCATCACCACCATCAGTTCCATTCAGAATACCATCAGAAACACCGTCACCCACAGCAAAACCATCGCCATCGTCATCACCAATATCACTATCACGATGCTCATGAGAGCACCAGCACCCTCCACCACCAGCAGCAACTTCCTCACCAACATTCAATGGGATTTAGGTGGGGATCAAACATCTCCAAATCCAAAACTGTGTGAAAGTCAGGCATCAGCTTAGTTTACTCTAACATAGCCTGGAAAACAGAGTCCCCCAAATTACATAGCGACATATACAAAGACAGCAAGAAAAAGAACATTAGTTTCAGCATTTTCCTAAATATATGATTTTTAATGTATAGTTTTAAGATTGGCTCAAGAGCTGTGGAACCAAGAAGTAGGTGACGGTGAGATGCTGCCTCCAGAGAGAAATAGACCAGGGAAGGGTCAGGCGTGACTTCTTTCCACATCTTGCTTTGCTTGAGGATGAGTTCAGAGACAACAACCAAGACATAAATAACAACGACAAAGGATAAGGTGTCGTGTAAGACTTGCCTCTGAGAGCGATTTCAGGGAGACATGGATACGACTCCTGGGAGGCCTTCCGTGTTCTCAGTAGAACCTACCGGGATATGGCTCCCATGAAGGAGAAGCATGAAGTCAGAAGGGGAAAGGGGCTGATGAAAAAAAAAATCACTAAAATACATGAGTAAAAATAGTAGGTAAGAATGACTGAAAGGACCTCTTTTTCAACAGCATATCTGAATTTGAAAATAGACCACTACATAACTGGACCAACTATACTTAGAACCCAAACATGCAAAGTAAAAGTAGAAGAATGAAAATCTCTTCAGAGTCCTAAATGATATGCTTGTTGCTGTCAAATAATTAAGATGTATGATAAATGTACTTGAAAGAGCAGACAGAAAGGATGAAGAAATGAAGCATGGGTAGGATGATGGGGGGGAAATCATCATACAAATAACAATATTCTAGAAGACAGCTCAGAATAAATGGGGAGAACGGGGATAGCAAAAAGCAAAGAAAAATTGAAAGCAAACATTTTACAGTGTGCAATTTCAGTGCTTACAATGTGCTAAACAATATCATTCTGGATACATTTTTTTTTGGATACAGGGGATAGAACTCAGGGGCATTCTACCTCGGAGCTATACCCTCAGCCCTTTTCATTTTTTATGTTGAAACAGCATCTAGTTAAGTTACTGAGGGTCTCACTAAGTTGCTCAGGCTGGCCTTGAACCTGCAATCCTCCTATCTCAACCTGTCATCTACTGGGATTATAGGCATGTGCTACCGCACCAGGTTCTGGATGAATTTTTAAGCAAACAAAGGTAATATTTATTTATTTATTTATTTATTTATTGCAGTACTGGGGATTGAACCCAGGGGCATTCTACCTCTGCGCTATGCCCCCATTCCTATTTTTTATTCTTTATTTTGAAACAGGGTCTCACTAAGTTGCGGAAGGCCTCACTAAGTAGCTGAGGCTGGCTGCGAACCCAGATCCTCCGATCTCAGCCTCCCAAGTACTGGGATTACAAGCATGTGCCACCACACTGGCTCAAAAGTAATATTTAAAGTGAAAAATTCTGCAAATATGCAGGTGGTTGGCCTATGGTGGAGGGAAAGAAAGAAAAAGTAGAAGGAAAACATCAATCAAGTTTGTATACAAAGAAACACATAAAAACGCTGCTACAATACTTGCTGCCTTAAATGAAGGGGCCCATGAGACAAAGCGATTGGTCCAAGAGTTTTATACCCATCTGTGAGGACAATAGAGAAATAATCCCACATATTCAAGGCATCTGAAAATGCATTAGATACTCTTTTTGAAAAAGAGTACTTGGGGAAGTTAATTGATGAACCACTAATTGGTAGAAGGAAATGAACTTAAAAGAGGAATGAGAAAAAAGAATTTCCCCACCAAAGTAGGGAATTCCCCTAGTCTACAAGGATACAGCCACCTGGCCACAGTTAAGCCAAGGGAAAACCATTGGGCGAGTACAGAGAGAAGTCATTTGTTTTTGTAAGCTCCTTCCCATCCTCGTTCTATTACAAGTTCAGGTTGCAGACCAAGTCTCACCCGCACGCTGGGACAAGTCCATTTTTCAATCTCCTCTCTGAAGGGTAAGGTTTATTTAAGTTGTTAGCAAAGTGTGACTTTGTTTAAAGCAAAATGTCAAATGCGATTGCGGTAGCTCCCAAGCTGACCTACTTTAAAGCTTGTGTGATTTAAGATCTATTTTTCTCCCCAAACTCTCGGTATCTTAGCAAGAGATGTTGAAATAATAAAGAGTTCCGAAGCTACATTAAAAAGTGAAAAGGGAAACCATAATTTTTGGCCCAAATTTCTAGGCTGGGGGTTTACCTCGGTGACGACAACATCTGTGGGCTGAGAACAAGGTCAAAAATAAATCTGAGGAATTGTGAGGGTTGCCAGGAGCTCCGAGCAAAAATTATTAAGGGAAAAATTTGCTCTCCAAATAAGAGGCCCCATGACCTGCTCAGCAATTTCACATCGTTGAATGATAACCTGATGGGGAGTTACTAAAAGGTTAAGAGCAAGTCCTCTTGTTTATTCAAGTAGAATCTGACTTAAGGGTATGATATGGTTGTAGGGTGAGGGGCGTCTTCCCTCAGCTCTGAGGATGCCCAAGACTTTGGCAGAGAAGTGCATGTGGTAAGAAGTGGAGTCCTGGGCCTTCCTACAGCTGTGGGTCTTCCTACATCTCCATCAGCTTCAGTAGAGTAGAGAAGGATATTCTACCCCTGCAGTATAACCTCCCTATGGAACCATAGCCAAAGACCCTCCCAACATCAGGCTTCCTTCTGTCTGCCTCCAGTCCCATCCAAAGCGAAGGCCCTCCCATTCTCTGTTGTTCATCCATCAAACTTTTCTGAATATCTACAGTGTGCCTGTGTTGGGTGCTAAGGTTATAGCGTTATTCACCTTTATATATATGGATCTCATTCCTGTCCAACAGGTAAGAAAAGATGTTCAATAAAAGCTCTGAAGAGATACCGGTACTTGGCGCAGGGCTGGTGAAGTGACTAGACAGTTCTCTGATTTCCCGCACGTGTTTCCCTCTCTCCTAGCCCCTCAGCCTCCATGTGGTGTTCAAACCAGCACACCTGTACCACAAGAGCCCTGAGTGAAACCTCCTGTAATTGATGCATTAAGGCACCCAGTTCTTCCCTTCCAAATACCCAGCCTGCTGGGCACATCTTCTTCCCGCAGGTCTACCCTCTCCCTGGGGTCTGAGGTCCACATTCTCCCAACACCAGAGAATAAGGACATCATTTGCTTCGGAGGAGCTGCCCAATGATGCTTCAGTTTCTCAAGTTTAACTATTTCAGTCAATAGGCAGTTCAACCAAATAGATGACTAAGTACTATTTTCCTTGATAATACAATGACTGATAAAATTCCAACACAACTGAATCGCTTCCATCCCTAATAGATACCCAAACAGCCCACAGGAGCTGGGCTCCCCAAACCCTGACTAGGAGGATTTACGAGATGCCTGAAAAACAATTTTGAGCTCTAATACAGTTGTGAGCTGGTGACCCCTTCTACACTTGCAATTTACCTAATGGAAATAGGAGTCCCAGGGGAAGAACAACTATGTCACTCTCACAAATCTTCTGTCTTCTCATTCTAGCATGTTGACACCCTTGAACTCTGGTATCGCCTTATGATTTGCTAACTAAATGGAGGTGGGAATGTCAGTGTTTTCTTCAGGCAGGATCTTCCAGAGCCACGTGGGGCTCCACCCCATTCTCCTTTCCGCAGCCCTGCGATCAGGGGAACCTGGGCTGAGAAGGGTCAAGAGATGGGCAACCACAAAAGAAAGAAACCCAATGCCAATTCACCTGGATGGACACGTAGTACAAGTAAGAGAGAAGCCGTGTTCTTTGTTGCTAACCAGCAGAGCTAAGCCTCCCCTGTCTGACAACAGCTCTCTGACATGTGCCCTCTATAAATAAGACACGATGCCTTAAACTTTACTTCCAATAAAATCAGTGCAGTCAGCGATGTAGACCATGTAAAATTTCAGCAAGTTCAGTCTCTCAGCAAAGAAAGTGCTGCATAAGCTGAAAGATGGTCATTTGCCCCAAGAGAAAACACACTAATGAAATAAATCAAGTTATTTGCTAAATGTGATATTTGGTGAATGCATGAAATCAGGTGTATGAATTGCACAAGCCAGCCACTCTTCTTCTCCAAACCAATGCTGTCTTTATGTTCTTCTTCTTAGTAAATTGTACCTTTGAATATGTCTTCCCTTCCTTTGGCCCTTTTCCTGTGAAAAGAGTCTTGTAAGGTCTCACAGGAGCCCATGAGGAACTCCCTCACTTTAACCCCAGCCTGTATCCCTGCACTTAGGATTACCTTAGATTCAACAGTTCACAAGTATTAGAGGTGGAGGGAATTCCAGTTCCACTGATCAATAAGAAACCTAGGGCTTCAAAAAAGCCTTCTGTGTCCTTTTAACCTCCTTGTCTTGAATCTTACTAACATGCTCTGTAAGCCATTCTATCTCCCGATTACTAAGCCTCTTCTTTCTCAGTTATTCATCTCCAGCCTCTTGTAGGGTGGCTCCTTCTAACCAACTATAAGCAAGAGGCCAGCTTGTGAGCTGAAGGAGGCTTAGCTTTCTGTCTTGCTCCTGTGTTGTTAGGTTCTGCTATTCTAGCTCTTGCCAAAGCCTAGAAATTAAGCATCCTCTCCCTGGAAGGAACTTCTATGGCTCATCTAATCAGAGAAGATCACACCAAGGAATTAACATCAAGAAGATAAAGATCCAGGAGTCTCCAGTGGGGCCAATGTTAGTTACTCTGAAATCACAGCCTACTGAGTGTGAGTGTCTAGGTGAACATTCTTGCTGCTATAATCTGAAACAACTGACCACCCAACTTAGAAGAAGGAAGATTTATTTGTTCACAGTTTTTTGGAGATTTTGGGTTCAGTCTATATGAGACCAGGGTCTAAGGATCTCAGGGCATGGTGGAAGGAAGCAAATGAGGGAGAGAGCAAAGGCTCTGCTCTCACCTCACAGAGGCCAGAAGCAGAGAAAAGAAAGCAAGGGGATTCAAAGATAAAAGCACGGTTCCTAAAGCCACATCCCTAGGGACCCACCTTCTCCAACCACACTCTATCTGCATAGGTTACCACCCAGTAAATCCATTAAAATGGATTCATCTACTGATGAGATTACAACCCTCATGGCTTAATTATATCAACTCTGAACATTAATACATGAGCTCTTCAGGGGACATTCTATATCTAATCATGACAGTGGGATATAGCAGTGTCTTCGTCTAACTTCTTATCCTCACTCTTCTGCTCCTCCCCCTTTCTTTTTTTTTTTCTGCTTGTCCTTCCAACAATCCAAACTATAAAATTGGTTCTTTGTAGTGACGAGCAGTCTAGAGTTCATGTTTCAAGACAGCCTTTTATCCCTTTGATAAGTTCCCATAACATCTGGTATGATGATTGATACATGATAGACATCCAAAGAAATGTTTTGTTAACTGAATGAATGAATTAATTAGGTAAATTCCCTGGAAGCTACTTTTGCAGAGAAAAGTTTGTCAATTCATGATTAGTGTTGGGTCTTCTCATTTGCATTTCATTTGGTGTGCCATTATTAGTGAAAAGACTGATTGAATGAGTGCTAATGTGATTGAAATCTGAATTAATGTATCTCAATAATTATTGTCTTCATAATCCCAAGACAGTAGGATCAGTGGGCTGGACCTCATGTTCTCAGACCAATGGAATTCAGAAGGCTAAGCCCATTTGGCCTTCAAATCCACTTAAATCTCTCAGTGAAAATTTGCTCTTCTGACTATACTAATTTTCCTCAGTAGTGACAAGTAGGTAAATTTCCTCGCTCTAGCCAAGGAAGCCCCATTTTTTTCTAAGTCTGCAGACCTGTCCTTCTGCATTCGGAATGACAATGCATGCAATTCAATGAGCTAGTGAAGCTGTAATTCAGTGCTGAAATCTATTCAAGGTGTGAACTGCAAGTTCTCAGCAGCAGCAAAATCCTCCACTGAATTATGATTTCAATCTGACCACCCCAGCTGCCCTATTTATTTCTCCTATGTAAACAGCATGGAGAGCATTATGCATGAGCTCGCTGCTTGCTGCCACTGTTTGGTAAAGCCCCTGTTTTGTTTTAGATTGTACTTAGGTGGAAGCCACACCAAATGGAATTGGAATAATAATCCTAGGTGAATCAAGTTCAATTATCATTTCAGGAACATGCTGAACATTGAGAAATCTACATAACTATGCTCAGCATTATGGATGGAAGTTTGTAAGTGGACAACTTTTTGTGTTTGATTTGGTCAAAGATGCTTCAAGTTTTAAATGATCTGATTTGAGAATTTCTACATGCCCACAGTTCATCTAATTCAGCCTTAAAAATGCATTATGTTTGTGTAAAGGCTTGTGTAAGATATTACCCCTTGTGTAATAATAAATAAAAATGGGAAATTAAGCCACATGTACTTTTACAATCAGAAGGGAGCTATAGATTCTCAATCACATATATATTTGAGGTCTTGTCCACTAAGTCTATGTTAAAGTACCTGCAATAATTGTTTAAAAACAGAGCTACCATCAATCACTCAGCGTAAGTGATAAGACTAATCACAGATTACACTATGAATGATTTGATTTGATTTGATTGAATGATTCAAATAGGTTGGATACATACCTGCTAACCAACATCTTCCCGTTTTCCCTTTGTGGGTCACAGAGCACAAAGTTTCAGTCATGCAGGGGAATAGTTTCAGGAGATCTAAGGTTCAGCCTGGTGACCATGGTGACTGTCATTAATAATACTGTGAGGTGCACTTGAAATTTGGTAAAACAGTGGATCTTTGCTGGGTGTGATGGTGCATGCCTGTAATCCTAGTACTTGGGAGGCTGAGACAGGAAGATCTCAAGTTCCAGGCCAGGCTCATTAACTTAATGAAGCCCTGTTTCAAAAACTGAAATAAAATAAAATAGTGCTGGGGGTATAGCCCAGAGGTAGAATGCCCATGGGCTCAATCCCCAGTATCATCACCACCACCACCACCACCACCACCACCACCACCACAACAACAACAACAAAAAGAGTGGCTGTAAAGTGTTCCCAGCACATACACAGGCATGCACACACATGAAATACCCTTCCGGGACATGTGTCCGGTGACCTACTTCCTCCAACCATGCCACCACCTAATAGTTTCCACCACCTCCCACTAGTCCATTCAGCTATCAATGGGTTACTCCACTGAGGAGATCAGAGTCCTCAAAACTTCCCCAAACCCCACCTTTGAACATTACTACATTGGGGACCAAGCCTTCAACATGAGCCTTTGAGGGATACCCCAGATCCAAACCCTAACATTTAGCAGATACCAGATGATTAACAAAAGCCAATTAATCAGCTCATGCTAATTCTGTAGGGACCATCCTTGCATAGTTATTTTGTTGACGTTTAAATATATCTGTGTGCTATTGAAGGCATACCCCGGTATACAATTTGAAAATATTATAGGTTATCCAGGGAAGATTATATCTTCTACTCACTCATGGTTACTGGATTCTGATATATATCCTTCCAGGTAACCTGTTTCATCTGTACTTATTTTTATTTTTTTACTCTATTTTTTTTTTTTTTTGCGGTACCAGGGATTGAACCCAGGGGCATTCTACCTCCGCGCTATACCCCTGGCCCTATTTTTTTTATACTTTATTTTGAAACCAGGTCTCACGAAGTTGCGGAGGGCCTCACTAGGTCGAGAGAGAGAGAGAGAGAGACAGAGACAGAGAGACAGGGAGAGAGAGAGAGAGAGAGAGAGAGTAGAGTTGAGGCTGGCCACGAACCCGGATCCTCTGGTGTCCACCTCCCAAAGTACTGGAATTACAAGTGTGCGCCACCACACCCGGCATTTTTTTACTCTATTAATTTATTTTTTACTCTGTATTAATTTTTCTTTTTTTACTCTGAACTGTTAGATCGCTCTGGGCCTACCTCTGCCATCTGTTAGGGTTTCTGGGGGCTTATAAATTTTAAATATTTTTAATTGCTGCAAAAAGTAGCTCATACGGCATTTGTCATCTCAGCCATTTTTAAGTGTACAGTTGGATGGACATTCCTGTCACAGGTGACTGTCATCACCACCCTCTATCTCTAGAGCCTTTTCCTCTTCCTAAACTAAAACTGTACCCCCATTAATCATGAGCTCCCCATTCTTTCCTCTTCCCCAGTCCAGGCAGCCACCATTCTAATTTCTATTATTGGACATCGTTAATGACTTCGTCTAAATGGGGTCACACTGTATTTGTCTTCTTGTGGCTGGTCTCGTTCACGCCCTGTCCTGGCATGTGTCAGAAGTCCCATCCTTTCACTGGGCATGGTGGCGCATGCTTGTAATCCCAGTACTTGGGAGGCTGAGACCGGAGGATCCGGGTTCGCGGCCAGCCTCAGCTACTTAGTGAGGCCCTCCTCAACTTCGTGAGACCCGGTTTCAAAATAAAGTATAAAAAATAGGGCTGGGGGTGTAGCGCGGAGGTAGAACGCCCCTGGGTTCAATCCCCGGTACCTCAAAAAAAAAAGAAGACCCATCCTTTTCATCCTTTTTAAGGCTGAATCATACTCCTTTACATGGATCCTCTACCTGTGTTCATCCAGGTGTCTGACAATCGACACTCGGATTCCTTCCACCTTTCAACTATGGCGGATAACGTTGTTATCAACATAAGTGTACAAATATCTCTTCGAGACCCTGCATTCAATTCCTTTTTGTATATATGCAGAAGCGGAGTCATAAAGTCATTCTATATTTGATTTTCCTTTCTCTCTCTATCTCCTTTTTTTTTTTCCAGGACTAGGGATTGAACCTAACGCCTCAGGAATGCTAGGCAAGCACTTTATCACTGAGCTATATCCCCAGCCATCCTTTCTCTTTTACTGTTTCTCTATTTCATTTTTTTCCTTAAATTTCTCACTATATCATCTCTGAATGTGATCTTTATGTCACATGTGCATGAATGTTATTTTTAAACTAATTTGAAATTTTTAGATTTTAAGTTTTTTTTAACAAGACTTTTCTTCAGGATTGAACCCAGGGGCATTCTACCTCCAAGCTACACCCCCAGCCCTATTTTTTTATTCTTTATTTTGAAACAAGGTCTCACTAAATTGCGGAGGGCCTCACTAAGTAGCTGAGGCTGGCTGCGAACCCGGATCCTCTGGTCTCAGCTGCCCAAGTACTGGGATTACAAGCTTGCGCCACCACGCCCGGCTTTACAAGACTTTTTTTTTGTGTGTGTGGTAACGGGGATTGAACCCAGGGGCGTTCTACCGCCGCGCTACACCCCTGGCCCTATTTTTTTATACTTTATTTTGAAACCGGGCCTCACAAAGTTGCAGAGGGCCTCACTAGGTAGAGAGAGAGACACACACAAGGAGAGAGAGAGAGAGAGTGATCTGAGGCTGGCCGCGAACCCAGATCCTCCGGTCTCTGCCTCCCAAAGTACTGGGATTACAAGCGTGCGCCACCACGCCTGGCCTTACAAGACATTTAAACAGCAACTTTCCATAATATTCTTAATCCTTTCTCTTATTAGACAGTATCTCTAAACTTCCAATCGAGTCAATGTGAAATTCATGTATTTCTAACCTCCCTTTTTTGCCTCCACTAATTTTAGCTTATTATTTTGTTATCCTTAGTTCTAATACTTTATGCTTTTAGATATGCAACATTTGTCAGTTTTATGCATTATTTTTAAACTTCAGACTAGACAAGAAGAGAAACGCTGCATATTTATACCACCTCCAACCGTTCCCTCCCACTTCCATCCCTTTAGTTCTACAGCACCTTATTTTTAACATTCCATTATTTTAATATTCTCTGATGTTACCGTAATCCTCATAGTAGTTGTCATTTTATTCCCACATTCACGTGTCTTCAGTGCTCAGTGCTCACGTTTGAGCTCAGTGACTCCCTGGTCACTTTCTAGAAATTCATTCAAGAGGGGTCACCGGAAATATATCACCTGGACCACTTTCTGTTTAACAGTTGTTCTGCTCCCGCCTAGAATTAACTGTTGTGAAGCATGAGCGCAGCTGATTCTCACCCATGACAAATGTCTTAGCCGGGCGTGGTGGCTCACACCTGGAATCCCAGTACTTGGGAGGCTGAGACAGGAGGATCTCAGGTTCAAGGCCAGCCTCAGCAACTTAACGAGACACTGTCTCAAATTTTAAAATAATTTTAAATTTTAAATAAAGGGGCTGTGGGTGTAGCTCAGAGTTAGAATGCCCCTGGGTTTAATCCCCAGTACCAGAATGAATGAATGAATGAATGAATGATCTTATTTTTGGTTGTGATTTGCTAATCTGGAAACCTGGACCAGCATTTCTTCCTCTTTAAGTAGGGATCTGTTCCTCCGACTGTCTCCATATCTTCTATGTCCAGCACCTTGTTGCATTTTATAGATTTCAACTTGTTTTTATTCCTACAAGAGTTTGATGTCCGTCTTCGCCTCTTTGCCGCCTTCTGCTGTTGCTGTCCTATGTCACTTTTTCTAGTCTCTGCTCCCGGGGTCTCCTGTGTCCCACCATCATTCCTCCTTAATACTGGCCCCCGAATCCATAACAGATGAGAGAGGCAGGCCCAGAACGACCTCACAGTTCAGAGTAAAAAATAAAAATGTAGAAATACAGATGAAACGGGTGTAAAATGATGTATCTGGAAGGATATACATTCAGAACCCAGTAATGATGAGTGAGTAGCAGATATAATCTTCACCATATATCCTACAACACTTTCAAATTATATACCAGGTATGCATTCAAAAGCACAGGGATATATTTAAAAGTCAACAAAGTAACTATGCAAGAATGGTCCTTTTTCTCTTCCACTTTTTTTGCTAAGAGCTTCCAGCTCAGTTTTTTTTTAATCTCCTTGTCTGTTTTAAACTTTTCTTAGCTGAACAAGGTGGCGCACATTTGTAATCCCAGTACTTGGGAGGCTGAGACAGGAGGATACAGGTTCATGGCCAGCCTCAGCTATTTAGTGAGACCCGTTTCAAAATAAAGAATAAAAAATAGGGCTGGGGTGTAGCTCAGAGACACAATGCCCCTGGGTTCAATCCCCAGTACCACAAAAGAAAGAAAGGAAGAAAGAAAGAGAAAGAAAGAAAGAAAGAAAGAAAGAAAGAAAGAAAGAAAGAGAAAGAAAGAAAGATAGAAACTTTTCTCACTTGAGCTCTTTCTTGTAACTCTACTGTGCTATTTTCTCTGGTCTTATTTTGTTGCTTGGTTCTGAGGATTGAACCCAGGGGCATTCTGCCCCTGAGCTACACACCCCAGCCCTATTTTAATTTTTATTTTGAAACAGGTTCAAAAATTAAAAATGGGGCTGCAGATGTAGCTCAGAGGTAAAACACCTATAGGTTCATTCCACAACACCACACAAAAAAAGTAAAAAATAGGTGGATGATAGAACGATAGATACATGGATAGAGAGTTTGACACGGTCCCAGCCTTCAAGAGTCCCCAGGCTTGTCGGGAAGATATCCCTGGGAAGTAGTTTCTGCTGTCAGACTGACTCTGTAGTTCTACGACCACCCTTCTCCCTGTGGAACCTCAACATCTCCATCGCTAAAACAGAGGATGCGACTGCCAGTCTCTAGGTTGCCTGGTTACCTGACATTCTATGATCGTATGACCTTGCTTAACATGGCGCCCTAACACAACCATAAGTATAACAAAATTATTATCACAAGACCCAGTATTTTTCCCACACCGATCCTCACATGTATGGACAGCTTTGTGTCTATAGACACGATCCCCAGTAACAAGCAGAGGCATTCTGGAAATGTGCAGGTGTGCAGCAAGGTTGGCTGGACCCCAAATCACATAGCCACTTCTCAGTATGTCTCAACTTCCAGTGGCCGATACTGTCTCCAGAGACATTAAGGAGCTTAATTTAAGGGTGCAGCCCTTGGCTTTGTTATAAAGACAGCCAGACTAGGACTTTGAAATACTGAGAATGACAGTGTCCCAGAAACCCATAAACATGCCACAGGGAGATGGCTTCGAACCCTGCCTGACGACTCTGGAACTCGGGACGCGGAGCTGGGATGAAGGATGAGTCTGGGAGTCGGTTTTAAAAATGACCAAACTCCTACTAATTCACGTCGCTCTTTGGCCTAAGCACTTGGCGTTGACATGAGGTTTTATTTCTGTTCCTCTAGCCCCTCCCCCAGAGTCTCTTCTCTCTGATCACAAATAGATTTTTATTAGCATTTGGGGAAAGAAAAAGGAGGAAAGGAGGGAGTTTAGGTGTACTGCTTCGGTTTGGCTTGGCTTTAGAAGGTCATTACTCACTGAAATTTAAAATAAATAGTTAATCATTTAGGAAGTAGAGAAGATAAAAAGGACAGCATTGCTTCAGTGGCCCTTCGATGTCAACTCTCTCTCCTTCCCCCCAATATTCTACACAGCCCCGTGTACAAGATCAAGAGCTGTGAATTGAAAAATTTAGGAAGTTCTCAGTAGGGAACATCCCCCACTCCCACCCAGCCACAGCACCACCTTCCAGTTATGAAAGTCCATCTCTTACAGAGAGGGACAGATGGCAGTCTGGGGACCATTTCTCTCTCTGCTCCAACAAATCCAGGGGATTTAAAGTATCCCAGGATCTCACAGCCCCAGTTTTCTCAGTCCATCAAATGGGAATCACTCATAGTCACTCAATGTAACGGGTGGGGGTTTTCAGAGTTAAATGCAATCGCACATGAGAGAACCTAGAAAAAGCCTGAATCCATCCCTACAAGAGATGCGAAAAATTATTAGAGCCGGGAGCTCTCGGAAGCATGGGTTGTTTTTAAGGTGTTGTCCAAGAAGCTGGTGTCTAAAACTAGGAGGGGAGCAGGAGTAAAGAGATAAAAAATGCACAGGAAGCCGGGCGTGGTGGCGCACACTTGTAATCCCAGTACTTGGGAAGCTGTGACCGCCGGAGGATCCAGGTTCGCAGCCAGCCTCAGCTACTTAGTGAGGCCCTCTGCAACTTAGTGAGACCCGATTTCAAAATAAAGAATAAAGAAAATAGGGCTGGGGGTGTAGCTCGGAGGTAGAATGCCCCTGGGTTCAATCCCCAGTACCACAAAAAAAAAAAAAAACGCACAGGACATTGTGCGAGCCTGGGGCAGGTGGCCACTCCTGGCTCTCTCGGAAGTGGATGCCTTTCAGGGAGATGCTAGGGTTGGTCACTGATGTGCCCCGACCCACTGTCTCCAGGGGCTCGCCTTAGTCCTGAGACAGAGCAGCACAACACGAGCTTCTACTTACAAAGGATGAGGCATTTCTCCAAGATAGCAGTCACCAAGTAAGAACTGTTACTCACGCTCGGCTCGGTGGCCTCGCAGGTTGCACTAATGTCATGGTCTGGGTTTCCTTGTTCCATAACTGAAGACAATGCGACACTGGTTCTTTGTGTCCTTCGTGTTAACGTGAATATTCTGGGGGAAATTAACCTGAAGGAAGAGGTGACTCAACAATGTTCTTTTTTATATACTTTTATTGGTGCATTGTAATTATACATCATAGTGAGGCTCAAAGTCATGCAAAAAAAAACATGCACACAGGTCTTAGTATGTTTCCTTTCAGGGCTCGACCCACTCCCTACCCTTCCCATACATAATAGTGGGATTGAGACTGATACCTTTGTACATGGACATTTTAAAGCTTCTTAGTTTTTTTTTTTTTTTTTTTGCAGTACTGGGGATTGAACCCAGCGGCATTCTACCTCCAAGCTACACCCCCAGCCCTATTTTTTATTCTTTATTTTGAAACAGGGTCTCACTAAGTTGCAGAGGGCCTCACTAAATAGCTGAGGCTGGCCACGAACCCGGATCTTCCTTGTCTCAGCCTCCCAAGTACTGGGATTACAAGCGTGCGCCACCACGCCCGGCTAGCTTCTTAGTTTTAAAGGGTCATTGTGCCACTGAAGAATGGCCCTGTGACTTGCACAAGAAATTGCCCACTCACAGCTCACTCTTACATTCAAGAATGTTGTTGAATCATAAGGAAGAACTGTTTCAGAAGCTATAAAGCATGTTTTTTATAGATAGTTCCTAAAGAAAGATAGCAGGGATTGTGATATCAAAAGTGACAATACAGTTTTTCTGCAATCTCTGTGTAAGTTTGGATTAATTGTGATTCTCTTGTTTGGTAACACTGGTTAAATTAATTGTTGATGGAGAGAACTAAAAAATGGATTACACGCGTGTGTGTGTGTGTGTGTGTGTATGTGTGCGTGCAAGCATGTGTATGTGTGCCCATGTTTCTCTGTATTTCTCTGGGTCCTTGTGTGCATACGTGTATGACAAACATATGTGTCTGCGTGCATGTGTTTGTGACTCTGTGTGTGTGTGTGTGAGCGTGCAGAGTTGCCAAAGAGGGAATTCCAATCTTGCTATATTCTCCCTATTCGTTCTTTGTTCTCGGGCATCTTACAGCTTCTTCGTGTAAATCCTCCACATCACAATCCGACTTGCTGAGCATAATGATCCCTTGGTGAGTGAAGGGTCTGGTTATTAAGGAGCCCACCGAGACCTGCTGAAGACAGAGAAGGCTGTTTGCCACACACTAGCACAGTAACACTTTGGGAACTAAAATAGCCACGGATCATTTTCCAGTCTTCTCACAAGGTAACCTCTACAAGCTGCCAGCTCGCTATTGTCTTCAATTGTTCCAAGATAGATGGAGTCCCAAGGCTCTGGGACACATGACAGGGACATGGGCCCTAGGCAGGCCTCGCTGCAGACAAGTCTGTTGAGCACCGTCCTCTTCTGCACCTGGGGCTCTCAGCCCCGGGTTCTACCACGTTGTTTACTGGACCCAGCAAAGTTCCCCAGAACTTCACAGGGAGAAAAACAACATAAACTCGAGACTCACACGATGAGAGTTTTGTTCCCTCTCCGATGAGGCTTATTTGGGAGAGAGAAATGTTTAAATAGAAGCTGGGCACCATCAAAAGCAGACATTGAACTTGGGGCTGACTAAAGAAATCAGACTCAGTCATGAAAGTCCGTGTTAGTATGTGGGGGGAAGTATGTCTCTTTAGGAGGAAAATAAAAATATTCTCCTTTGTCCAGGTTATCAGCCCTCTCTGAGCCTGACCCTGAACATGGAATTGATCATACACTCCTATGTTGTACATTTTTAAACTATGGCATAAATTGCACTCTATCAAGGAATGTGTGGTATGTTTTTAATGCCCTATTAGTTGATGGCTCTGGTCAGCCCTGGAAAGGCTCCTCTTAAGATTTGGATGTGTGTGTGTGTGTGTGTGTGTGTGTGTGTGTGTGTGTGTATGACTGGAGGATGAACCCAGAGGCATTACACCTCCAAGCTATACCCACAGACCTATTTTATTTTTTTTATTTTGAAACAGGGTCCTGCTTGCTGAGGCTAGCCTCGAACCCTGCGATCC
Organism: Glis glis; assembly: GCA_004027185.1. Taxonomy (NCBI): domain Eukaryota; kingdom Metazoa; phylum Chordata; class Mammalia; order Rodentia; family Gliridae; genus Glis; species Glis glis. The sequence continues at coordinate 6,191 of PVJS01000649.1, read as the reverse complement.
TCCTGTCTCAGCCTCCCAAGGTTTTAGAGGTGTGCACCACCATGCCTGGCTATGGTTTGGATGTTAAATGTCCCCTACATGTATGGAAGGCTTGGTATCCAGCCTGTGGTGCTATTGGAAGGTGGTGGATGGTTCAGAAGGTGGGGCCTAGAGGGAGGAAGTTAGGTCATTGGGCGTGTGCACTTGAAGGGGCTATCGGAGCCCCAGCCCCTCCCTCTCCCTTGCTTTACATCCTGGCCACCATGAGGTGAGGGGTCCCCCACTATCTGCTCCCCTCCACGATGTTCCACCTCACCACAAGCCCAAAAGCAATGGCACCAACGGACCACAGACTGAAGTTTCTAAAACTGTGAGCTGACATAAGCCTTTCCTTCTTTAACTTGACTGCCCTCAGGTGTTTTGTCCCAGCCATGGAAAGCTGATTAACACAGTCAGTCCCTTTGCAGTGGCTGCAAGAGCATGCAGCTGTCCAGAGGGGAGTCTGACCAGCTTCCATCAGAGCCGAATTTCCCTGACAACGTGTGTGTGTGTGTGTGTGTGTGTGTGTGTGTCTAGCGTGTCTAGCACATAGATCTGGCAGCACCTGGGCTCAGCTCGCACCACTTTGGACCAGCGTTGCATTTGGTTTGCATACATGCTCTGCTCTTAGCAAAAGTGAAAGAAACTGAGTGGTCCCCAAGACTGACACTTTTCTTTGGAGACTGAGACACACACAGCCCGAGAGTGTATGGAGGGCAAGAAAAGAACAAGAAAATGAGGAATTCGTTCTCATCCAGTGTTCTAAGTGCAGACTCAGCCCCGGTCCTGCCCGAGCAAGAGCGGTGTCTCCTGCACACACCCCAGAGCTTGGGATTCTTCTTGGCACCTGGTGTGGATGGAGAGTGCTAGGTAAAAAAGAAACGGGAAGAAACCTCACCTAGTGGGCACTACAAAACAACTCTTGAGTGGAGCAGCCATAAATTTTACCAGCAGCTTATGGAAAAATTGTGGTTGATGGTATGGAAGGCGGAGTCGGTACAATACTCTGTGACGGGCAGCTCCAAAGGGAACATACTTGATTAGGTTTTTTCTTCTTAGGCAACTTCAGAGAGCTCTGAACATGTTCCAGAAAGAACTCGTCCCCTCCATGTGTAGTAGATATTGGCCACTAGAGGGCAGAGCGGTGCCACTGGTTCAGGATGCCTCTAGCCTGCAGAATGGCCAGCAGGGCGGCAGCCTTGGGGGAGAGGGGCTCCATCAGGAGAGTGGCCAGGGTACTTGATAGGAGTCACTTAAGGCTCAGGCATCAGGAGCCTAAAAGGGGTCCATGCCAGCATTGAACATTCACTCTTCACTCAGTGAACACTGCTTGAGCTCTCACTGTATACATGATGCAGAGCCCTGGCTGTATACAGATGGATGTTTCCATTCCTTGCCTCTGATGGCAACCTCACAGTTGGTCTTTCCTCTGATGTTCTCTCTTTTTTGTTACTGGGGGTTGAACCCAGGGGCGTTCTACCTCTGAGCTCGAACCCCAGCCCTGTTTTATTTTTTATTTTGAAACAGGGTCTCACTAAGTTGCTGAGACTGGCCTTGAACCTGTGATCCTCCTGTCTTAGCCTCCCCAGAACTAAGATTACAGGCATGCACCACTGCACCTGGCCCCTTTAATACGGTCTTAATCTTTTGATGCTATGGGTCTGTTTGTAAAGCCGAAGGACCCCCTCTTGGAATACTATTTTTGTTTTTTAATTTTTTGTGGTGTTGGGGGTTGAACCCAGGGGCATTGTACCTCTGAACTACACCCCCAGCCCTATTTTATTTTTTATTTGGAAACACGGTCTGGCTAAGTTGCTGAGAGGTTCACTAAGTTGCTGAAGCTGGCTTCAAACCTGTGATCCTCCTGTCTCAGCCTTCCAAGTGCTGAAATTATAGGCATGCGCCACAATGCCTGTAAGAATAATATTTCTAGAAGATAAAAATAAAACACTAAGAAAATAAGACACCTAAATTATGAAATACCCAAGAAAACAAGAAAAAAGGAAAATATCTAAGACAATAGAGGAACTATTGTTACGATTATTGAAAAACCAGTTGTCAAATATTTTAGAAATTTAAAACATATCTAGAAAATTTAAAAAATAAACATGTTTAGGATTAATGCATATGCCTCTTTAAGCACTAAATAAAGAGATCTAGCTGGGCCATGGTGGTGCAGGCTTGTAATTCCAGTACTTGGGAGGCTGAGACCAGAGGATCTGGGTTCGCAGCCAACCTCAGCTACTTGGTGAGGCCCTGTTTCAAAATAAAGAATAAAAAAAAAATAGGGCTGGGTGTGTAGCTCGGAGGTAGAATGCCCTTTGGGTTCAATCCCCAGTACTGCAAAATAAAATAAAATAAAATAAAGAGATCTAGCACTGAGTCTGATGAATATTAAAACTTCAATCTAGTGGTGTGTATAACTAACACTTAAAGGTCTGTGAAACAATTATGTTTCTTGGCTCTCAGCTGGCCTCCGTGTTTGGGAACACTGCCAATATTTTAGATAATGATCCTGCTTGGGATCGAGAAGATAAATCCCTGCACGTATGGAATCCGGGAGCAAGGCAGAGCTCAGCGATGGCAGTGTGACACCCTGCCTGGGAGGTGGCATCCGGAAAGACCGTGGAGGAGCGTGTGCCTGAGCTGAAGCTCCAGACACTTGTGAGGATGAAGGAGGTAGGAAGAGGTGGGCCCAAAGCCACAGGCAGAGGAGCATGGTGTAGCCATAGCAAAAGGACCGCCTGCCACTCCAAGTTGCAGAACAGAACCTAGGAGGCTGGAAAAGTCCAATCCTAAATTCACAGACAGACATATACAACTAGCAAATGGAATTATGTGCATTTATGACTTTACAAACGGAAACATCTCCGGAAGGAAACAGAACCAGGTGCGCTGGACAGCCGACCAGGTACTAGATGGGAGTTCATTCCCTGGAGACATTCCTACTGCTCAGGGCTGATTCCCCTAGCAAGACCTCCACAACTTAGTGAGACCCTGTTTCAAAATAAAGAATAAAAAATAGGGCTGGGGGTGTAGCCTGGATGTAGAATGCCCCCTGGATTCAATCCCCAGTACTGCAAAAAATAAATAAATAAATAAATAATTCTAAGTTGACCATATATTTTCCACGTGACTTCAGAAAAGTCTAACATGGCTGGGCGTGGTGGCACACACTTGTAATCCCAGTACTTGGGAAGCTGAGACAGGAGGATACGGGTTCGTGGCCAGCTACTTAGTGAGGCCCTCCACAACTTAGTGAGATCCTGTTTCAAAATAAAGAATAAAAAATAGGGCTGGGGGTGTAGCTCGGAGGTAGAGTGCCGCTGGGTTCAATCCCCAGTACCACAAAAAAAAGAAGAGTCTAACATGATAATAGCTATCATTATTCATATCATATTCAGGATTCAATATGTGCTTGCCCTGAGCTACACATTTAACATGTATTCGTTCATTTAAAGTTCACAATACTTGTATGAGTTTTTTATGGAAAAACAGACTTAACAAGAATAAAATAAGTGTTCAAAGTCCCATGACTAATAATCAGTTGACTTGAACCCACGTCTGTTCCCTCCTACTCTCAGCTATATCTTTTTCTGGTCCAATAATACCACTGGTTTGAGCCCAGGTTACACCTGTATAACAGGGCCATAAATAATTATCTCATTCAATACCCAATATTTCTGAATATACTTGGAAATACAAGACAATCATTGGTGGTATAATGTAACAATAAGTACTGAGATATTTATAAATCATTTCATTGTTTTGAAAAAGTAGTGTTCTCTACTTTAATCTCAGGTACCACACCAATATCTCCTTAGATCCATATATCTGCATATCAGTGGTATAGACAATCCAAAGTGTTTTTTTAAGAAAATGCAAACACAGAACATATTTGAGGGGTTGGAGTTGTATATCCCTCTTTGTAAGCAAAACTTAGAATATTTTTTCTAGCTGGGTGTGGTGGCACATGCTAGTAATCCCAGTACTTGGGAGGCTGAGACAGGAGGATCACAGGTTCATGGCCAGCCTCAGCTACTTAGTGAGACCCTTCACAACTTAGTGAGACCCTGTTTTAAAATAAAAAATAAAAAATAGGGCTGGGGTGTGACTCAGAGATAGAATGCTCCTGGGTTCAATCCCCAGTACCGCAAAAAATAATAAATAAATAAATAGTGCTGGGGGTGTAGCTTAGAGGTAGAATGCCCCTGGGTTCAATCCCCAGTACCGTAAAAGAAAAAAAGAATATTTTTTCTCTTTACTGCTTGAAGCAAGCTTTAAATACAAGTTAATGGGACACCAAGTATCTCTATTTTATGTTATTAAAGGCAATCTTCTTTAATTAACATAATCAGAGGAAAACAATAGATTTTGGAGACCAAAAATAAAGGCATATCTTAGATCAAAGATTTTTTCTGGTGATTGTGTTTGATTATTTTTAAAACATGCATTATAAGAGTTTCTGGAGTACAATCATTTGATTTTTGGCTTTATTTCTTTTGCATACTACTAGTTCTGTTTTTAAAGGGTAAGACAGTGCATCTGTTTATGTTTATTATGTTGGTAATATAAAGAGAGAAACTATTTTTTAATTTTTTTAGGAATTAAATTAGTATTTTTTTGTGGTACTGGAGATTAAATCCAGGGGCATTCTACCTCTGAGCTACATCCCCAGCACTATTTCATTATTTATTTTGAAACAGGGTCTCACTAAGTTGCTGAGGGCCTCACGAGGTTGCTGAGGCTGGCTGAGAACCTGCGATCCTCCTGCCTCAGCCTCCCAAGTACTGGGATTACAGGCATGCACCACCACGCCTGGCTTGAAATTAAATTATTTCTAGAGGTACTTTTTTAAATCAAGTTCACTAGGAACATAGTATGCCACTGACTGTCCCCCTGTATTTCTGGTACCTTCCTAGCCCTACCTATGAGAGGCTAAGAAGAAAAGCCTTAGGTGTCTAAGCAAATCATGATTGTACACTTATGCTTAGAGGAACAGCAAAAGCCCACTGCAGTTAAGACTTTGCATGTACCATGTGGGAGACCTGCTGAACAAGGCCTCCGTACGGTGGTGCAGGGAAAGACTTTTGTTTCTCCTCCACAATCTAAAGTCCCTCTTGTATCCTGATTATTCCCTAGTGTCCGCATATGAGAGAAAACATATGACCCTTCACTTTCTGTGACTGGTTCATCTCACTTAACAAAGTTCTCCAGGTCCATCCATTTTCCTGCAAATATGACATAATTTTGTTCTTTATTGCTGAGTAAAATTCCATTGTGTGTATATCCCACAATTTTGTAATCCATTCATCTGTTGACGGACACCTAGGTTGGTTCCATAATTTGCCTATTGTGAATTGACAGCACTGTTTTTTTATAATAGTATCATTCAAAATTGTTTGACCCTCTCCTCAAAAAAATATGGATATATATATATATATATATACACACACACACACACACACACACACACACACACACACACAAGAAAATTTGCAGCTAATTTTAAGAGGTTCCAAGACCACTGAAGCACGAACAATTCTTGAGGTTTCTGCATTGAAACAATTTGGATAAATAGATTTCAGTCCCTCAGAAAAACCTTACAATTTCTTTTTCCTGAATTTTTTCTCTGAACTAACAGTAGAATGCAATAAGCTGGTTTCTACCCACTAATTTACCCTCATTCCTAACATTTTCTGGGAGGCGACAGAGCCCCCCACTGTTAAGAATTATGTCTGTGTGCAGTGAACAATTGTTGAAATATTGACTTGCTTGCCGGAGCATATTATAAGCTGCTCACAACCTTTATTATAAGTTGGAACCTGTTCCTGTCCCAGGGAAAGAAGTGTTCTGTTTCCTACCCCAAAATCTTCATGGTCACCAAGCTTTAGGTCTTCTATTTATACCTTTAGAATATGCTCAGCTTGGGAGATAAAAATACTGTTGGGAGCCAGGCATGGTGGTACACACCTGTAATCCCAGTCCTTGGGAGGCTGAGACAGGAGGATCGCAGGTTTGAGGCCAGCCTCAGCAATTTAGCGAGACTCAGCAATTTAATGAGACCCTGTTTCAAAACAAAAAAAAAATAAATAAATAAAACTCGGAGGTAGAATGCTCCTGAGTAAAACACACACACACACACACACACACACACACACACACACACACAC